>KV908461.1:250502-258002 GCA_002005505.1 Botryococcus braunii
ACACACACACACACACACACACACACACACACAAGCATGCACACACTTGCAGCGTATGCACAGGGGCCCGGTATGCGCCCGCGAATGTGTGTGTGTTGGGGGGGGGTGGTGGCAAGGTGGTCTCTTTGTCACTCTCGTCTACCCCTATCTAGCCACGCATGCATGCGGACCCGCGATGGGAAGGAGTGAGATAGGAGTGAGATAGGGATGGGGACAACACCTGCTGTCTTGGATTGGAGCATGACTGGCATTCAATTGCAGGAAGCTCACAGGCAGCTCCACAACATGAGAGGGCTTTGGGATTGCAGATTCCTGATCGCATCCTCTTGGATCAGGTCGGAGAGCTGACTATCAAGAAGGGCATGGTTGGTGGCATCCTGGACAAGTACCTTCAACAAGTGCGTACTGCCTTACGCTCTATCTCTCACACTTTCTGGGATTTGCTTTAAGTCTGAAGCTGGAGTTTCAGCGCGGGGAAGTGCATGGGCATGCGGCTTACTGTGTGCTCCTCGAAATGCCTGGGACCTGCATGGGTGTAACCTAGGAGTTTTTGCACGGGGTTTGCATGTGCATGCGACTTCCTACAGACCCTTGGACTTTCTTGGCCTGGGATCTCCATGAATCTGGATGGGCATCCAAGAGTGCGCTTGCCTGTCCACGAACCCGATGAACCGGCTGCCTCACAAGCTCTGTACTGGGTTGTGGGGAAGATGCTCTTCCAGAATAAGTTGCTGGTAGACTGGGATACATCAGAATCCGTTCCAACTTGAAAAGTGGCCAAGGACGTGCACGGAAAACCGCTCGGGCTTGAGGAGGGGCCAGCCAGACAGCCATGGCCGCTCCTTGTGAAAGGGTAGGAATTTGCACCCGGGAGACTGGAGCGCGTTCTTGGTGGTCCAGGCTCTCCTCTCGTACGATGACGCAATTTTTTCGGAGTCTATGCTGTTGCTGGAGGAGGCGGATGACATGGCTAAGCGCCTTGATGTCAACGAGGAGTTCGTTTTCGGGATTCAATTTGAGGTTATGGAGGGATTCGAGTGGAAGCAGCCCTACACTGACCTCAAGGTTTTCATCCCGCCTTTTGTTCTACTTCCTCCTCCTCCTCCTCTCTCCTCTCTCTCTCTCTCTCTCTCTCTCTCTCTCTCTCTCTCTCTCTCTCTCTCTCTCTCTCTCTTCTCTCTCTCTCTCTCTCTCTCTCTCTCTCTGTGTGTGTGTGTGTGTGTGTGTGTGTGTGTGGTGTCTGTGTGTGTGTGTGTGTGTGCATGTGTGTGTAAATGCGTGTGTGTATATATGTGGTATGTGTGCGTGTCTTTTTGTGTCCCTCGTCCCCAGGGTGTGTGTGTGTGTGTGTGTGTGTGTGTGTGTGTGTGTGTGTGTGTGTGTGTGTGTGTGTGTGTGTGTGTGTGAGAGAGAGAGAGAGAGAGAGAGAGAGAGAGAGTCTGTGTGTGTGTGTCTCTCTGTGTGTGTATGTGTGTGTGTGTGTGTGTGTGTGTGTGTGTGTGTGTCTGTGTCTGTGTGTCTGTGTAATTTGGGTAGCAGGTGGATTGGGCTGAAGGGCTCGTTATATTTAAAGGGTAAATGTCTGCGGAGGGCCAGGAGCAGGAGTCCAAGTGGGCCTTTGCCCTTTCCTGGTGGCCATGCAGTCGCACTACCCAATCAAATTAGACCACATGGGCCTGGCAGAGCCCCAGTGCCTGTGCTACCTCACTGCCTCTGGTGGGCTAATGACTGGATTAATCATGATAAAATAGGGGGGCCAATGGGAATTTGGACATGTGGGATTATGCAGCTGAGAAATGGCATGGTGGGCTCAGGTGGAAGTGGAGGCCCCCGGACCTGAGGATGTGGAGAGGGAAGTGGAAGAGCTGTTGATGGACGCACGCAAGCAGAGTGGGACGCTGGCGGTTGCGGCAGACCGCCCGCTTGAAGCGGGGGACGTGGCAATTGTGGATGTTGCCTTAAGGCGCATCGTGGACGGGCAGGATCCTTCCAGAAGCCAGCCTGAGCAAGAACAGAAGCGCATTCGCCTCGACATGTCCAGGGCCGACAAGGAGCTCAGCCTTCCTGGTGCCCCCCTCCATCTACCTTCATTCACCATTTCCCCCTGTTTCTATGCCCTGCCTCATAGCAGGTTTTCCTTGTGGGCAGCTTGCAAGCTCCTTCATTTACTCTTCTCCCCCTCTTTCTGTGCCCTGCCTCTTCGCAGAATTTCCTTGTGAGCAGCTTGCAAGCTCCTTCATTCACTCTTCTCCCCCTCTTTCTGTGCCCTGCCTCCCAGCAGGTTCTCCTTGTGGGCAGCTTGCAAGCTCCTTCATTCACTCTTTTCCCCCTCTTTCTGTGCCCTGCCTCCTAACCGACTATCTTCATGGACAGCTTGCAAGCTCCTTCATTCACTCCCGTTGGTCTGTGCCCTGCCTTTCTGCCTGTGTGCAGCAGCTTTTCCTTGCCGGCAGCTGGCCAGCCGTCGGCTCCTCTGCTGCTAGTATGCCTCCAGACGGCCCTTCTTCATGCCTTTTTTTGACCCCCCCCCCCACCCATCTAACCCGTTGCAGGGCTCCCCCTAGTCCCTCAAAAGAAATGTTTCAAAAGGGGGTTAGCAAGGATAGAAGAATAGGAGCCGTTGGATGCTTCTAGCTCACCTCTCCCACCCCCCTTGCTGTCCATTGCCCTCCGCCTTCTCGCTCTTGCCCACCTCTGCATCCCCCCCCCCCCAGGGATGCTATCCCTTTTTGTCCCTTTTCCCTAACCGCCCTTGCTGTTTCTTCAGATTCGTGGGTCCACTCGCTGCGGTCTTCAGATTTGTGGGTCCCCTCGCTGTTCCTTCAGATTTGTGGGTCCCCTTGCGGTTCCTTCAGATTCGTGGGACCCCTCGCCCCCCTCCCCCCAGAGGGGGGTGGGGGTTCACAGAAGCAGCGGAGGCTGCTGTGGCTCAGGAAGTGTAGGATGGCCTGAGGCTGGAGGCCCGGCTTGACAGAGGGGGGCGGAGGGGCAGGCCTGACCCAGGGGCTGGAGGGCATGCGGGTTGGGGAGACCCGAACCCTGGATCTGACTGCCCAGGGGGCCTGGTGGGACTCCACCACTGGCGAGCCGGGCACAGCCTATGCTGTAGAAGTCACCTTGCATGAGCTCTTCGTCTGGTCCCTTCCCGAGGTGATCATGGCCTGCCCTTACCCTGCCTGCTCAACCTGCGGGCTGCCGTGCAGCGCCACCCAGCTGGCCACCCCCCCTACCTGCCTCACTGCTCTTCCAGGGAGGGAGGGAGGTGGGGGAGGGGGGGAGAGAGAGAAAGAGAGGGAGGGAGGGAGAGAGAGAGAAGGGGGGGGCTCAGGGAGGGATGGAGGGGGTTCTTTGCCTTTGTTTTGTTTTCGGGCCTGGCCTGCCTTTCACCTCATTTGCCTCTCTTTGCAGTTGTCTCTCCCTATTGTGCTTGTGCAGAGCCCACATTTGAGCGCCACCCTGCCTTGTCCTCCGCGTTCTTCCTATGCCAACCCTGTGCAGGCCGGTCTCCCAGCTGTGAGTCTGACTTGCTTGTTGATGTCCAAGTCAGGGTTTCAGTTGAAATCACGAGTCCGTTAGTTCCTTGTCAATGCGATTACCACTCAAAAGCACGCACCACACCCCCCCACACACACACAATGCGTCCGCGTACGCGCCTGGACACACACACACACACACACACACACACACACACACACACACACACACACACACACACACACACACATGCACGCACACACAAACGTGCACAGACATACACGCTGCGTACGCCCCACTCCTCCCTCCCTGTCACCGCCCCACTCGGCCTTGCCTCCCTTTCCCCGCTCCACTCTATCCATCGCTTCTCCCAGGCATCTCGCTGCCTTCTCCGTCCCCGCCTCTGGTCCTTCCTCTCCCCAACTCCGAGTCTCTCCCTTATTCCTTCCATCTCGCCCAACGTCTTCCATCCAAATTATCACCCTCCAACTCTGCCTCCGACCCCCTCGCTTTCTGGCCCGCTTTCAGTAGTCCTGGACCCTGGGCACTGGGCTCATCCACCGCATTAAACTCAACCATCCCACCCCCTCCCACTCCCCCTCTCTCCCCCCCCTCTCTCTCACTTACTCACATACGCATACACACACACACACACACACACACACAAACACACACACACACACACACACACACACACACACACACACACAGACACACACACACACACACACACACACGCACACACGCACACGCACAAGGAAGGGCAGGGGGAACATCCACAGAGGAAAAGAACAAACCCCCCCCCCTTTGGCCCAAATGAAGAGGCACCCAGGAAAAGAGACGGGCGCGGGGATGCAGGTGACAGAGGAGTGGGCCAAGGCAGTGTTTCCAGAGGGGGATGGGCTGGGCAGCCTGATGGCTCACTTTCGGGAGATTGCGGAGGAGGAGGTAGAGTCCATCCGAGAAAACGCTCTGGAGGATGCTGTGTTGCTTGCGCTGGCGGACATTGTGGACATCGACCTGCCGGACTGCTACTTCCGCGACCTTGCTCAGAGCTTCTATGCCAAGGAGCTGCTCACTGCTCAGGCCAGCGTATGCTACCTGTCTTTCCGGACCTTGTTATCATCAAAGCAGTTCTATTGCTTTCTTTTGCCCCCTCCCCACCACTTAATTTGTTATTTCTATAATATTGGGTTACCGCTTTATTATCACGCCACCTTTTTCTGTTTTTCTTTTAATTTTTCCCCTTTTTTTGGGGGGGGGGGAAATTCCGTTGTCTTGC
The DNA here is from genome assembly GCA_002005505.1 of Botryococcus braunii. NCBI lineage: Eukaryota > Viridiplantae > Chlorophyta > Trebouxiophyceae > Botryococcus > Botryococcus braunii. The sequence goes on from KV908461.1 coordinate 255,259, forward strand.
AAATGATTACAACTCAATTCTTTTACTTCTCTTACTGTACCGACCATAATATATGCCCTAATAGTTTTGGCCCCCTAATTACATTGGATGCGCCTTAAAGTCATATTGAGGGACAGTATGCGTAGGACTGTACACAGGAGACGGAGGGAAGTGCCTCGGCTGGCAGGGGCAGACAAGGAGAAGCTGGAGTCAGGGGTCCATTATGCTGAAGCCCCGGGCCATGCCGTTCTTAGAGCGTAGATTCCATGCTGTCCATGGCATTCCCTTGTTTTTTAAGAAATGGAGTGGAAATGCATGTGTGTGTGTGTGTGTGTGTGTGTGTGTGTGTGTGTGTGTGTGTGTGTGTGTGTGTGTGTGTGTGTGTGTGTGTGTGTGTGTGTGCGTGTTTTGGGGGGGGGGGTAGTTTGGGAGGGATGGGAACAAGAGCATCTGAGGCAGTGTGCAGGGCTCGGAAGTGAAGGTTGAGATTTGGGGGTGGGGCAGGGGAAAATGACTCCCCAGCAGGTGGGCGCGCTGGCTACACCAAGAATGTTGGACAGCTTCATCGACCACAAGTGCGCCACAGCTGATTTTGGCCGTTCTTTGTTGCTGTGTCATCTAGTAAGCATATGAACTTGACAATCAGCTTTATGTATTTCGTGTCGACTTGTGTGTCCCATGCTCTAGTACGGACACCGAAGTCCTCCCCCGCTTCTGGCCCCCTACATGAGAGTGAGGGGAGGGAGGGGCGTCTTACTGTGTAAGAGAAAGCCCTACACTCCTGCTGGCGGAGGCTCTGGCCAGAAAAGTGGTCATGACGAAGGCGAAAGAAACCAGTCCTGAGGGCGTGTTGAATTTACACTTGCATTTGAGTTTGGGTTTGAAGCATTGAAACGCAATGGCTAAAATAACACGATGCAAGCCATCCCTTCCCCCCCCTCTTCCCCCCCCCCCTCTCCGCACCCCTCTCTGTCGTCCCCCTCTCGTTTTCTCACAGCCCCCTCTCGCGCATGTACATTCTCACGCACATGCGCACGCACGGGGGCTCACCACACGAAAGCCCGTTGGCCCAGCTGACGAGAAGTAAGGGAGGGGACAGGAGGGACTTCATAGCGGCCATGGGCAGAGCCACGTTGGGCATCGATGATATATACGAGGAAGAAGAGCTTACAGTAGACAAAGAGCGGATAAAGGCACAAGTGGAGGAGTCGGTCAGGGAGCGGCGCCAGGCCGGCGCCAAGATCGATGAACAGGGCCTTCTCAAGTCCGTGGAGGATGCAGCCCGGGTATGCCCACCCCGCTCCGGCCTTTCTGGCTGTCCGCCCTCGCGTTCCAACAGTTCCGAACACTTTGAGTTTGCTGTTCGACTTCCGTTCTGCGAATGCTGCGAGTATGGGTTCGGATTGCATAGTGAACTAATTGTTTTCTTCCCTTGAGGTCAGCTCATAAGTTGCAGGCTGCGTTCTAACAGTGGGCAGGCTCGGTGCCTGTCCGGTGCCAACACATCATATCTTCTGCTCGGAGCCCTCTCCCTTGGTGGTGAAGCGCGGGCTCGCCTCCGCCTTTCTCGCCTCCGCCTCTTGCTGCAATGGGAATGCATTTGTGAAAGTTACTAACCATGGGAATGAGTCTGTGGGGGTGATGGTGGCTGCGGAGGAGCTGCAAGTGCGGGAGAAGATGGTCTCTGTGGGAATAAATGAATGATGAACGTGTGGATTGATTAATGAATTTATGAGCGAATCTTTCCAGAGGCTTTCTTTCAAGAAGCACATGCAGCCCCTTAATGCCCTGAATATCTGCTTGTGAGTTGACACTAAAATTGGGTAGAAAGGGCGGAGGGGCCAGCAATTGGGGGGGAGGAAGTGAGGGTGGTGGGGGACATGTTGGCAGCGAGATGTTGGCGAAAAGGGGGGGGGGGGCGCGGGAGAACATCCAAGAGGGAGAGCAGCGTGGGGAAGTGAAGATGGGAAGCCCCGGGGGGAGGGGGGGGGGAAGAGAGAGAGAGGGGGCAGGGAGGGAGGGAGGGAGGGCGGGAGGGGGTGGGGAGAGAGAGGGGGGGGGGGAGGGGGAGGGAGGGAGGGAGGGGGAGGGGGAGAGAGAGAGAGAGAGAGAGAGAAGAGAGAGAGAGAGAGAGAGAGAGAGAGAGAGAGAGAGAGAGAGAGAGAGAGAGAGAGAGAGAGAGAGAGAGAGAGAGAGAGAGGGGGGGGGGGGGGGGGGGGGAGGGGGAGGAGGGGAGGGGAGGAGAGGAGAGGGGGGGAGAGAGGGGAGAGGGAGGGAGGGGGGGGGAGAGAGAGAGAGAGAGAGAGAGAGAGAGAGAGAGAGAAGAGAGAGAGAGAGAGAGAGAGAGAGAGAGGAGAGAGAGAGAGAGAGAGAGGGGGGGGAGAGGGAGGGAGGGGGGGGAGGGAGGGAGGGAGGGAGGGAAGGAGGGAGGGAAGGGGGGGGAGGAGGGAGGGAGAAAGGGAGAGAGAGAGAGAGGGGGGAGGGGGGGGGGGCAAGTAGGTATATTAAAATATACAAGCATATGCGGGGTGGAAGCTGTCTGTCGGTCCCTCACACATGCATGCACATACCCCACCCACTGATAAGGGGGCATGCCTGACAAGCGTATTTGTAATGCTGACGAGGTGTGGGGAAACAGACGCGGGAGGTTATTCGGTGGCTGACGGAGAATTGTGACGTGACATTCGTGCCCCTCAAAGCTTGACCTGCAGACAGCCGCCTCAACTGCCCTGGTACTGCCGGCACCCAATCGTAATCCAACTGTA
>KV908461.1:268002-323002 GCA_002005505.1 Botryococcus braunii
CCTCCAGCAGTGGCCATCCCCATGGCCGAGCACGCGCAGCCAGTGTATTGTCAAAACCACCCCACTCCAGCACTTGCCATCGACGTGGCTCAACACCCGGTCCGTGTCAAAAGGGTCCCTCTGCATCAGCAGCCATCCACGTGGCTGAGCTCGCTGTGCATTATTGCCAAAAAGGCACCTCTACATGGGCTAGCCACCCGCACCCTTTTTGTTGTGTTATGATCATTGATCAATGTGTGCCTTATTGCATAAGTGATTTGTATTCATGACTGTGTGCCTTATGCATAAGTGATCTCCACGATTGACAAGAGCATAGTACTATTGGTCGTTAGATGCGGTAGAACATAAAGGGAATACCTATGTAGGGGTGAAAACAAGGGGCAAAACACGCTTGATCACACGTTTTGTTTCGTTTCTTATAATCATGCTAGTCGCACTCTTAGGCAACTGGAAGGAAGTCTGATTGAGCATTGTGGATGCTGTCAATCGTTCCTGAGTTGCTAACTATCCAAGCACCCAGACCGTTACTACGTAAGCTGAGGCCACGACATATCCTACACCCTCTGTCTGAATTTATACAGACAACGCTGATTGCCCATATCCTACACTATTGCATCCCCCGCTGTTAGGTGAGGTCCAAATTCCGGCGCGTTTTACGCTCCCCGCTGCATCCCCCGCTGCCACTGGCGCATTCACATATAGAGAAAGGGTAAAGGGCTGCACAGCATCTTTGAGGTGTTGCGCTCTCTCAGGCACCCTGTTGGCCCAAAATCAAAGAGCTTCCCCGGTTGCTGGTGTGGCCATAGCTTCTCTTTGCTGGCTCCACCCGTGATCTCCATCTGTTGTACGTTTAGCAAGACGCTAGACCCAGTTTAGAAGTGGGTAAACTTCGGCGAGGCAACTGAAGGTACAGTACTGACTGCTGGGCCTCTGCTGTTCTGCTAACGCAATCTTTACTGCACTGATGCTAGTTACATATAAATGTTTCAGCTAAACTAATGTAATCTTTGCGTCACTGGTTTAAATGCGCATTTGGAAGCAAAGAAGTGGGCTTTGTTAACTCGAGAGGAGCTCCTTGGCGTTTGCACACCAAAGATTGTGTGGGTTTGGCCTCCCCTAGGATCGGACTCTCGTGTGGGGTACGAATTGTTATATGTACACATAACACTTTGCCATGACATTCGTAAGATTTCAGCATTCAGGCGAGACTTTAAGGGCACGAGAGAAAGCGAAGGGGAAGGGGGGGGGGCGCGGCAGGTGTGTGTGTTTGATCTCTCTCTCTCTCTCTCTCTCTCTCTCTCTCTCTCTCTCTCTCTCTCTCCCTCCCTCCCTCCCTCCCTCCCTCCCTCCCTCCCTCCCTCCCTCCCTCCCTCCCTCCCTCCCTCCTCCCTCCCTCCCTCCCTCCCCCTCCCTCCCTCCCTCCCTCCCTCCCTCCCTCCCTCCCTCCCTCCCTCCCTCCCTCCCTCCCTCCCTCCCTCCCTCCCTCCCTCCCTCCCTCCCTCCCTCCCTCCTCTCTCTCTCTCTCTCTCTCTCTCTCTCTCTCTCTCTCTCTCTCTCTCTCTCTCTCTCTCTCTCTCTCTCTCTCTCTCTCTCTCTCTCTCTCTCCTTGTTGTCAGGGGAGGCCTTGTTGTCAGGGGATGCTTTTGTGGCCATCTTCATACAACACACGAAGTGTTGTGTATTGAGAAGCCGTAAGGTACGTATTAAGTTGGGCACTGGTTTCATACGTACTTCTGGCTTATCAAGTACACTGTAAGTTTTTGGCGCGTCATTTGCAAGTGCACCTATCAATTGATAGGTGGTACATACCAAGCGAGTTGGGATAGAGAAACGCTCGAGGCAGTTAGTATGTATTGTGCAGGTGTGCTGATGTCTCAATAGAGGACAAGTCAAGGGCAATGAAAAGTTAGAACCATCATGCAAGTACAGGTTTCCATCGAGTAAAGTTCCTGGAACTGAGATGGAGATCCTAACGAGAGTGTACACGTGTTAGGAAAGGACCAATGGTGTGTGGTATGTAACTGCATTGACCGTGACTAGAGTTGTGGGTATATATACTAGCTAGGAATATACTTCTCGGTCATTTGATGCGGCCATAAAGGACATTTACGGATGGAGTGTGATCGAAGGACAGTAATGAACGGTATAATTTGACTTCTAGGTAGCCAGATCGCATACTTTCGGCAGACTGGTAGACATTGCGATTATCCTGATGCATTGATGTGAGTGACATCGTGCCCGTCTGCGGAAGGCTTGTTTGGACAGCTGCTCCTTTGTATAATTTGCGATTTGTCTGAGATAAAGGAGAGCTGGTAAGTCCCGGTCCAGAGAGTAACGTGTATGGTTGCACCTGAGTGGTTGCGATGAGCTGGTTTAGCAATGTGCAAAGTGGCTGATCCATTGGCGGTGCATACTAATGTTCAACTTATCATGCAGGGAGTTCGTATGGATTGTTAGTTAAGAGTCAGCTGCTTTGTGTCTTGCGTATACACGGGCGACGGCAGCGGTGCGAACTTATTTGCGATGGTGATCAGAGATGCATAAATCCTGCAGAAGTATGCATGTGTACTGTACTTCGAGTTCTAGTATGTTGCTTACGAGATCGATGGACATCTTCGTGCAGGCAGATCAGTTACAAGTGCGTGTAACTGATAACAACAGATAGTAAGCAACAGGGGCTCACGGAGTACAGGCAAAACACAATATTATGTCATGAGACTGTTGGACATTGCGATGATCCTGATGCATTGATGTGAGTGACATCGTGCCTGTCTGCGGAAGGCTAATTCGGACAGCTGCTCCTTTGCATAAGTTGAGATTTGTCCGGGATAAAGGAGATCTGGGAGGTCGTATGGACTGTTGACTTAACAGTCAGCTGCAGCTGCTTTGCGTATTGCGTATACACGGGTGACGGCAGCGGCAGATCAGTTGCAAGTGCGTAAGAATAGGTAGTAAGAACTGTGGCATACGGAATAAAGGTGCTAGCAAACAACGAACGGATCAGGCTTGGTTTCACACAAGAACACCCGCACTGCAACGAACAGAAGCCTCAGGCTTGGCCTTCTCCTCAGGCTTGGTTTCACACAAGAACACGCGCACTGCCCACCTCGAACAGAAGCATGCAAGTTCCCATTGCACCGCCAATGGAAGATTAGCAGTATGATGTCCCCACATCATTCCCGATGCGGAGACTTCTCGTCTAAGGACACAGGTAGAGATGTCTCCGTAAGGACCTGTGTGGCGGCCATTGGCGAGACTCTTGAACAAAGCATGGAGACTGATACTTCCCGCCCAACCTGGCATTCACGATATGGCACAGGTCCCTCATTTTCCTGACTTCGCACAGCTTCTGACGGTGGAATTGAAAGTGGTCCACCATCTGAGGGGGAAAGGACAATATGAACCCCTTCTCAGTCAGATTTGTGGAGTACTGCCTACCCGTTTTATGACAGGTGGATCATTAGGTGCGGTCACCCAGACCTTAAATGGAACTAAAAATGTGGATGTATTCCACATCTTGATACCCCCCTGGGTCTGAGCACCACAGCTACTCACTACAACTTCTACTTCAAATTAGTATCGCAAAAACAACGCAGGGACTTTCAACATGGCGAGCCAACACAATCCTCCAAAGGGCTGAAACAGATGAGCCAGGACCAACCATAGGCCCCATACAGGAGCTGCAAGAACCAAAATTTGCTGTCGCATAACCCATTTCCCCGCTGGGACATGCCCAAACAGCTGTGAAACCACAGCAATTTTTGCAAAACTCTCACAACAATGGTTTCTCACATCATCCCGGGTGCGCAGACCAATTCTTGTGATCCTGTGACCCATTCTTTACCCTGAGACGATCTCGCAGGGCTGTTCCATACCATCCAGCAGAGCTGTCCATGCCATCTAAGCAGGCAAGCGGATGACAGCCCCACCGCTGGAGGGTTTAGAAGCGAAGACCACTTCCGGAAGCCCGTCAGATGTGATGACACCCTGGTCGACTTTGGGGCCAAAGTACTTGGTGCGCAGCGCAGAGATGAAGTTGTCAACATCCGCATCATGCACCAGCGAGACTGTGCATCCGCCCCAGCCGGCTCCTGTGAGGCGTGCTCCCAAGGCGCCCGCATTCTTGGCAATGCTCACTAGCTCATCCAGCTCTGGACAACTACACTCATACAGATCCCTGCACCAGACACCGACCGCAGAGGTCGTAAGGAGAGTGGAAAGATCCCATAAATTGGCTAACAGGCACATCTGGTCATCGTGACGGCTCATGAGTAACACTCGCTGAATCATTCTTCAGGAAGCCTCAAGCAACTGGGAGCGATGTGCAGGCAAAGGCAAACAAGCAAGGACCCACCAACCAGGAACCAAACGCCTTGCACTAACAGCCAGGACAGGCACAATTGCCAGGAAACGCCTGCCAGGAAAATCAAATGGGGCCTCTAAGCAGCGGCCCACGGCCTTAGGGATGAAACAGAGAACCAATCAGGAAAGGTTGCAAGAAATATGTCAACTACAACAGCAGCAATATGAAAGCAGTAACGCTTGAAAAGAACATTTGACCAACCACAAAGACTGCAGGGTTTCTGGGGGAACAACGCTGGTGGGCGGCGAGGGGGAAGAGGGCAGAGGTGCTCCATCCTCAAAGATGGTGGCTTTCATGGACAGGCATGTGAACGGGGAAGAGTACCTGCAGGACGCCTGGCTTTCATCCATGAGTTTGCCCAAGCGAGTCAGCTTCTCTTCAGGAGGCAGGCTACCATTGCACACCTCTCGGAACTCTGGCACACGAGCAGCCTCGCTGATGACGTGCAGCGCCCTCTGCCTTAGCTTGAACCCACCTGCGAAGCAACCAGGACGAAGCTTCTTAATATGCGCCAAACAAAATGCCAAAATGCCAACAGACAGCTCGTCACTCGTATGCAGTGCCCTCTTTCGACCCTTAAGCAAAACCACGAAGATCAAGCTCTCAAGGCTAAGCGAAGGAAGGGTAGCCCTTCTTACCAATGATTCCAATCAAAGCACGGCATCATATCTCGATTTTGACCCACTGTGCCATATGACATGCCTTAAGTCATGTCTCAGTCAACTCGCCCCCCGAGCCTCAGTCTTGACGCTCTTGCAATGCACAACGATGAGAGTCCAGTCTGCCCAAAGAAACGCCCCCACAGGCTGATGGCAGCAAAAGGGAGGGAGAGGCTTGAAGTCAGCAGCCACAGGAAGCCGATGGGTCCGAAGCTTGGCAATGCGAAAGGCTTTATGTGACACATGCCTGTAAAGCCAGGCAAAGAGGGCAAACAGGCAGCACCCTTTTGCATGTGGGTGTCATGGTGGGTCCTGCATGCGCCGTGTGGCTAGATTTTACTTGAGGCTCGGAGCCTGCCTGTGCTCATAGGTTACGGAGGTTGGACTCATCCTGGATCAAAGAAGTGAAGGCACCAGCGGGAAGAAGTGAAGGCACCAGCAGGCAAAAAACCACATGTGGAACACACCCAGCAAAATCTCACATCTGTCCTAAACCTTCCCCTCTCCCCAGTTGAAACTTCTCTTACTCAGAAACCCTGCCTCATGTTCCAGCCTTGTAGTAGCATGGCTACCCAAAGCGGAGAAAGATTATACGTGTGCCTTGTGACATGTAGCATCTTACCATGGCGGATGACCCCGTTCTGTGAAGTATATCACCCGTTGGCTCTTACTCCTGCTGTGTGAATTACTGGCAAACTATGGTGTTGGACCTGTTCCCTTCTCCTCCACAAGACCCTGGCTACACACACACCCCAAAGTGGCATTTACCCAAAGTGGAAGCTACGTGGACGGCGCGGAGTTGCGACGCGCTTCCCACGAAAAATTGCTCCAGGGTCTCTCCAAACAAGGCCTCCAGCTCAGCCTGGGAGTAGGGCTCCTCATGCAAGTGCTCTTCGATGGCGGCCGTCAAAGCATTGGCCACGTCTCCTTTGGGGCCCTTCACCTTCTCCAGGGCAATGGGCTCCACGTCCTTCAATGTCTGAAGCTTAAGCGCCTCCTCCTGCTCCCAATCGTCCCACCCCTCCATGGTAAATGTGCCCAAAGCGATAGCTGGCCTTTTCAAAGTGGCATCTCCATAAACTGCCAATTACCGGAACTACCGGAGGTCAGTTTGGCAATTTAGTTTCAAGTCCTGCAGCCATCCTTTCACTGGAGGTGACATTTGATTAGCGGTGTGAGATAGGTGGTAGGGGCCTATCTGGCTCTTCAGGTTCAAATTTGCAGCTGACATTAGAATGGGGGGCCCCTAACAACCAGATCACACCAAAGGTAATCAATACATACGAACATTAACTTTCAGGGCAGACCCTGCACACATTCCCAAGCTCATTTGGAGAAAAGTGACAGGCAGGTTGGAAGCAAGCCTTAGGGATGAGGGTGGGAGGAAACCTTTGGAACACCGAGTTTGATGCCCAGGACCACTGAGGCAAGACGGCACTCCACAACTCTGAGGTTGTACTGTCGATCAGCAGTCTCAGCCTTCTTGTTGACCGCCAGCGAGTGCGCTATCACAAATGAGGCACCCTCTGGCAGAACCACGTCACTGGCTCGAACCTGCCACACACCAGCCACTCTGTCCCCGTCACCGTTTGACGCCTGCACTTGCCAGTGCCGCCCAGATGGGCTTGCCCTTCGGTGCCTCCACACTGCTGTCCTTCCATCACAACCATGAGTAATCCAAGGGCACCTCGTGGCAACCAGTTGGTGCCAGCCTTTTACCCTGCTGTGCACAGGAGGTGCGCACGCGGGCACACCCCCCCCCCCCCCCAAACACACACACACACACACACACACACACACACACACACACACGCACACGCACACGCACGCACGCACGAACGCACGCGCGCGCGCGCGCACACACACACACACACACAAGCAGGCATATAGAGACCGCCACAAACACCTCTATGCTTGCTCACGAGCGAGCACATATACACCCATAGCCCACCTCCCACCCTCCAACCCCCCCCCACTCAAACACACACACACACACACACACACACACACACACACACACGGCTCCCCTGCAGTCACAAGGATCGCAGAACCTAAAAAGGCGGAGCGCGTGAAACAATGCAACAAAGTGGCCGGGAGAAGCCACAATCCAAAAGGGTCCATATCTCGCAATAAAAACACAATGCCATCTCCAACCCACCTGCCTGCCCTTCACCAGACTGTAGCCCAACAATGGTCTAAACCCCCAGAACAGAGGCACAACAACAACAACTTCCTGCTTGCACTTTAACCGAACTCTTTGACACAGCAGACGTTAATGGCAATCAATTTCAAATACGACTCTACCAGCATTGACCCCGCTTGCTCCTATGGGGGACATACCGAGTAAGCAGAGAAATACAGTGAGAAAATGTGGTGAAGCAGGTCATATCCATGGACCCGCGCAAACACGGTTTCAAGAAGGTGGCAAACGGAGGGGGGCGCACTGGGTTGAACTCGATCATTTTTGCCACGCCAGTCTGCCCCATGACTGAAATGGCCTGGTCCATGCCCCCCGACTCCGTTCCCACGTACTTCTCGCACTTTGCAGTGAATGTGGCGATATCCTGAGATGGGTGGCATCCCCCAATCAGCAAACGTTTTCTCGTACTCTGACAAGATTGATCCAAAGCAAGCTGCCCTCGAGCTCCCTGAGAATGCATATTAGCTGTCCATATGTGTGCTCACGACCGGTCAAAATCTCCTAATTACATATGACAACTCCACCAGCAACAACAACAAAACCACAAACCATATAAGGTAGCCCTGACATACTGGCAATCAAAGTCAAATCAGGTCTGTAACACACCCCGAACCTCAGAATCGCACATAACAGCAAATAACTTTTTATGAGGCATTTGCAACTTGTACGACCTTGGCAGGACACTTAAGGGACGGCACCAACCGGTCTAGTTGGTTCAAAGTGTAAGGCTGTAAGCACTGCCAATGCTAAAGCACCACAGGATTAGCCAGCTCCTGTACCATCAATACAGCCTACCTGATTGGCACAACTGACCGAGGATGCCATTTGACTGCACTCAATCACATGCCCTGGCTGGCGATCCCCCATGTGGCACCCTTACCGAATCACAGTCCCCCACACAGTACCCACTTCAAAAGGGTAGCCTGACTTGCACCCGGGTTGTGCCCCATTGGCCTGCATGCTAGGTTCCAATGGAAAAACAAAAAAAAAAAAAAAAAAAAAAAACTAGCCCACGTCGGTTGGATGCCTGGATTATGATTGGAAAGGGGGAGCTGTTTGAAATGTGGGGGGACTTACCCCTTTAGTGAGCTGCACACCAAGTGATGCAAGAATAGCAATTGAGGAGGCACACACCAGAGCAGCTGAGCTTGATAACCCCGAACCTGCACATGAGCCGATGTCCATTTTACAACCAGAGCCACATTCAGGGAAAAACCCCATTGAACATGTTCATGTCACGGCAGCCAAAGCTGCGGACAGGTACTTAAACGCAACTTCTGTAGCATGCAGAGAAGATTGCACACTCTTTGCAGAAGGTCCCACAGCCTATCAGGAGAGCAAGCACAGCTTAGAGAAGATAGCAGGAGCACCATGAAGCACAAGTGCACATGAGCATCATGAAGCACAAGTGCATATGAACACCATGTACTGTTCAAAGCGAGCATGAAGGTCTTAAGGCATTAGCACTTCTCAAAGATTGTTTTGATGCCTTGGAAGTGTGCATGCTGAAGAAGGGGGGGGGGGGGGGAGCAACACATCTCCCACACTGTTGTGATGGTCAGACACTGAAAGGCCCAGGGGACCCAACATATGTTATCGGAGACAGGTGGTCACATGTGGTGAGATGTCAAAATCCATACTGCCTGTCAAAGCTCGAGTGCGCAGAGGAGAACAGTCTTAAATACTTACCGAGGCATATGGCTGTACATCTCCAACAATTGTACATGCAGCACAGCTATAAACCTTCCTTTATCCAGTGGGATAAGTAACTTAGAAAATCGACAGTAAATATAAGTTTCGGGAATTTTCACAATATTGAGCGGCAGTTCAGTGCCAAGAGCTTGCTTGAATAGCAGAATACATGCCATACCAGGGCAATGCAAGCATTTGCGGCTTTTTTATTCATATTAAAACACACACACACACACACACACACACACACACACACACACACACACACACACACACACACACACACACACACACCATACACACACATGCATCCGAAACTCAGGGATTGCTTCACAAGATGGGCTACAGTGAAAAAGACGAGCAACTGCTTGGCATGGCACAGAACTAGAGCATAACAACATATATACCATGAAGCTGTGTTGCTGGCGTAAATTCTTACACAAATTAGGAGTAGGTGGGGGAGGAGAAAGTTATCCTTAATAACAACTCAGTAGCTTCAGCTCACTCGACAGAAGGGATGCTCAGCACTGCAATAGGGATCTATGGGATGAGCAGCTGAAGGCAGGTCTGGCATACTCTCATCACGACGGTTTTCAATGTGGGAGGGCTTGTAAGTCCAGCAAGGCATAAAGGGCATGGGTCAAAAGAAGCTTGTTTGAATGACCGACATCGGGGAATTGATGGCTCATAGGGAATGCCGCTTACCAAGAGGAACAACACCATCCACCATCATTTCCAGCCCAACTGGCGTGGCTTCAATGTTTTTGGATGCTAGATATTCAAATACACCCTGTTGACACACCACTGCATCAACGGATATGTTCCAAAGCCCATCACACAGCACAAATATTGTGCAGTGCTCAAGAGTGGAGGAACACGGGTAAGTAAACTCAACATACACACAACAAAACATCAAGCCTTGCGTGCCAGACCGCTCTTGGCTTCCATCCAGCTACCCTAGCCCCTTGGATCATGCTTTATCTGGCCGCTTGCCTTTTCTCTACCCCCATCTCAATAGCGACATTCCAGGATCCCGGCTTTCATATGCACCCTTGCTACGATCTGTCCAACAAGCAATTGAGAACCCAAAAGAGACTCTGCAGGAAACGAGGGCAGTTATACCTTATACGCGGCAAGGACATAGTTTCCCCAGTGGTGGTGTTTTGTGTCCACACTCTGCATAACATCAGGAACTCAATGTCATCAGAAAGCCTCAAATAACAATATCCATTTCGAACCGACACTTCCGTGTATCAGTGTTCATTGCAATGCTGCACATGTGTAACTGACTCAAACTTTGCTCAAACTTTGCAAAGACCGTGTAAAGAATTTGATGTAAGGATGTTATTGTCTAGATTTCAGCCAAGAGGCTGGTACCTGAGTTGTAGAATCTAGCGCTTCATACAACGTGTGATAAGCATGACATATGCCGAAGAGAGATTACGTGATGTGTGTGTAAGGTCTAAAATAGAAAGCGATGTACACTTAGCCTCACCTGGGAAGGATCCAAATCAAATGTAGCTTCAGGATACTTTTCCTTGTCGACATTTGTAATGATCAGTTTGTTCCCAGCCGTTCTGATAGCCACAATGGTATCCTGGAACCCACTGTAAAAGTCAAGCATATCTTGTAATACCGAAAGAATTGGTAGAATCCACAGGCTGATTTTGCAAGCAAACACAGGCATTCAGATCCACACAGCGAGATATAGAACGTTTTAGTAGAACATCCATACATCTCTTCCAATAATGTCTGTCCCCCAAGGTTATTGTTGCCTTTGAGTCACTGTCTCCATGTGTGGTGGGACCAAAACTCATGAGAAGACTTTGCAAACCCTGCAGAGAAATGTCACAACCACGTTGGGACCCACCTGTTTGATTGCCATGGGCAATACTCCGTAACCCTCATAGTCAATGTGCTCTCCGATAAGATTCACACGCCCTGCATTTTCCAAGGAAGCGACATTCAACGGAGCAAGATCACACTAACCACGCATTGCTACCACGTCTTCCACGATGGGACCACCTGGTGATCTCGAGTAGAGTTCTGGGATCTCTCCAAATCTAGCTTTAAAAGCGTTCTTCAATGTCTCATATCTATGGACCGCTTCATCAGAGCCTGCATGGGAAGCACCTATATCACTCCTCGTCGATCACATCTCTCACACTCAACCGTCTACTGAATTTCCATACATTACCTGTAGGGTAAACGGAACCAAGTTCTACGTGTTCGGGAATTGGTTCGTCCGCCATTCTAGTAAGTCACTGGGACGGCGATGTACGTAGCGGAGCCTTTTGCCGCCAGCGCGGACCAGGAGACGGAACTGTTACTTGAATATAGTTGACACTGATTGTGCAAAAAGAAGATATCTGATCTTCACTGAAATTCCTGTAAGCACGACACATGCGGCTGGATTGAGTAGGTGTCCGTAACGTTCGTTCTCCTTGGATTTGCAACGCGTTCGGAGCGAGCTAAGTTAGCTAACGGCGTAAGTGGTAACCTCAGCAATGCCCAGTCAACACTGAAGGAAGGAAGGAAGGGAGGAGCCAGGAGCGCCGTCGCGCAGACCTCCGCCTCCATGCGTGGGAGGAGGGGCGTGACCTTTATATCGACATCGTTGGCTCTTCCCCACTCACAGTTGCCAACTTGCTGCACTTCGTGCCGGGTGGGGCCGCCGCGCGCGCTGCCCAAGACAAGCAGACCCGCTATGCTGTCTTGTTGTCGCGTCAGCAGCCGCCTGTGGCTTTCCAAGCCTTCGCTTTTGAAACATTGGGAGGGTTGCATGCTGATGCGCTGGCCTTGTTGCAGAGGCTCCAGGGGCTGTTGAACCAAGCCATCATTGCTCAAGAAGATGTGGAGGGATATTTTGTCATTCGTCGGGTCGGTTTCATCATTGCGGCGGCTGTGGGTCGCCAGCTGGCCGCTCGCCGGGTGTGACTCATAGCTTGACACATTGGGGGTTTGGGTCCCTGAACATTGGGCTGGTCGTTTTTACTCCACTCTTGTAAAAGGAAGGGATTACATCAACCCAGCCCAAAGGGCTGAAGCGTGATGCACGGTCCGTGAACCCCGCTTCGCCTCGGAGTGTGTGTGTGTGTGTGTGTGTGTGTGTGTGTGTGTGTGTGTGTGTGTGTGTGTGTGTGTGTGTGTGTGTGTGTGTGTGTACATAACCAGACTTCACCTTTTTTCAAACACGGTCACAAGGATCTTGCAATGGGATATTCGCAGCACGAGGAACATGTTCCAACCCCCCCCCCCTTTTTTTTTTTTTTTTTTTTTTTTTTTTTTTTTTTTTTTTTTGTTTGGGATGGATAATTCAATTAAAACGGACAAGAAGTAAAACGGTATGTTGACAACAGATCCCAAACACTAAGACTAGGTCAAGCCAGAAGTCTGGGATCAAAGACATGGGAATTACCAATTTGCGTCTTTTTGAACAGTTTAGGGCCAAGTTACTGAGCATACCGGGCAAGTCACCACGTTAGCATGGGGCTAATCATAAGTGGAGGAGGGAGGAATGAGTAATGTGGCACCATTCATTATAACATTTCTATGTTTCTTGCGACGGGCATTAAGCAAGCAATGAAAATTATAGCAATGTCCATCCTAAGCAGCCTGCATGGCGGCCCCACCTGTTGCAAAATGCTGCAGGTCGACAGCCGTGAGACAAGACGAGCCAACATAAAGGTCTCGGTCTTCCTTCCATGCGGTGAGACAAGACGAGTTGACATAAAGGTCTCGGTGTTGTGGACATCTCATCATGCCCTAGTGGCTGGACAGATGCTTCTTCTTCTCTTACAAGAGTGGAGTAAAAAAGACCAGCCCAATGTTCAGGGACCCAAACCCCAATGTTTCAAGCTATGAGTCACACCCGGCGAGCGGCCAGCTGGCGACCCACAGCCGCCGCAATGATGAAACTGACCCGACGAATGACAAAATATCCCTCCACATCTTCTTGAGCAATGATGGCTTGGTTCAAAAGCCCCTGGAGCCTCTGCAACAAGGCCAGCGCATCAGCATGCAACCCTCCAAATGTTTCAAAAGCGAAGGCTTGGAAAGCCACAGGCGGCTGCTGACGCGACAACAAGACAGCATAGCGGGTCTGCTTGTCTTGGGCAGCGCGCGCGGCGGCCCCACCCGGCACGAAGTGCAGCAAGTTGGCAACTGTGAGTGGGGAAGAGCCAACGATGTCGATATAAAGGTCACGCCCCTCCTCCCACGCATGGAGGCGGAGGTCTGCGCGACGGCGCTCCTGGCCAGGGACAGGGGTGGGAAAGGCGGGTTCCCGGGTGACCCGCTGACGAGCTGAGGTAAGGACAGCGTCCAGGCCGTTACGAACGGAGTAATGTCGGCCGACAATGGCAACATCCCCCCCTGAGGTGCAGTGGACCGCGTGGTCGCCCCAGACATCCAACTCCCTCAAGCAGCACGGGCATTGGGAGCCAGGGTGGAAAATGGGGATCAAGAGCTGGTATTGAAGGCGGCAGCGGAACGACTCTGGGGGCATGGTTTGCTGCAAATGGGGAACTGGGAGAGCCAGCAGCCAATCAGACGCTCCCGGCTGTGTAAGAGATTGGAGCACAGCACGGTCGCGATCCGAGCGAGCAGGGTCATCAAGAACCTCCTGGTATGCGCGGTGAGACAAGGGTTTGGACAGCCGGGCTTGCACTTTGCTGCGGACAAAATCCGGATCCTCGAAGAGCGCCGCATCGAAATCAGGAACAAGGGCGCAGTAGTCAGCCTTGGCAGCGAGGGCAGCGGGGACAAGAGGGGCAGTGGATGTCCCCAGAAGGCGGTCCTGGAGGGGGGCTGTCTGCGTGACGGAGGCGAGATAGGCACAAGGCAGAAGGGAAGTGGCCTTAGTGACCCCTAGACCCCCCTGGGCAATAGGCAAGCCAGCCAAGGTTTGCTGCAAAGGGCCAAAACCACCACCACCAGCTGTGACAATGGATTGGAGGACCTGGGTTTGGAGCATATCAAAGGTCACCAAAGCTTGCGCAGCTGCAGCTGGCGGCATGGTCCGGGCTGTGAAAACCACCTTGCAGGTCCCAAGGCAACTGCGAAGCAAGAGAAGCTCGGCTTGGGGGTGGCGGAGAATCGGCAAACGCTGGAGCGAGGCTGCCACGGCATCAACGTGCGCCTGGGCTACGGAAGCCGCGTACTCGACTGACACGGTGACCGCTGCCCCCAACACTATCAAACCAGCACGAGTTTCATTGACGAAGCCCAGAGGGAACCCATCCAAATGCTGAGGGTTCGGGCGCGGCGACCACACACAGCACTTGTGAGGGTTGAGGCTCAAGCCATATGCGGGGGCCCGGTCAACAACCAACTGGACTGCCTGCTGCGCTGCGGGCACGGGACCAACAAACGTGCCGTCATCCAGATACCACCCTTGGTGTACGTCGGGACACTCCCGATGAAGGTCAAGGAGGAGTGGCTGGACAGTGAGCGCAAAAAGCAGCGGAGAGAGGGGGTCCCCTTGCTGGACCCCTGTTGTGGAGTCCACGACATGGGGCCCAACATACTGATGGGCCGCGCAGCCGTACGTCGTCGCCACATACTGCCAGATGCTGGGGCAATGGAGGGCGACTTCCCCAAGCATGCGGTTGCGGTCGACCGTATTGAAAGCATTTTGGAAGTCCAAGCTGACAACGACGAGGTCGGGGGAATCTTGCTGGTGTGCCACCAAGCGGTTGAGGGCATGGACGAGGCCTTCTGCACCCCCTCGGACTCCAACCCCAACTTGGTGTGGCTGCAAATACTCACTGACAGCGGGCAAGACGGCTGCAACAGCTATCTTGGAAACCAGACGGCGCAGGGTGAGCCCCACTGCAATGGGCCGGATACCCCCATTGGGCTTCAAGAGAGGGGTGATGGGAGCGCTGGCCCAAACCCTTCTTCTTCTTTTCTTCTTCTTCGTTTACAAGAGTGGGGTAATTACTGGTTTTATAAAAAAGACCAGCACAATGTTCAAGGGCCCAAACCCAAATGTTTCAAGCTCGTCACACCCGGCGAGCGGCCAGCTGGCGACCCACAGCGGCCGCAACAATAAAACTGACCCGACGCATAACAAAATATCCCCCCACATCTTCTTGAACAATGATGGCTTGGTTCAAAAGCCCCTGGAGCCTCTGCAACAAGGCCAGCGCATCAGCATGCAACCCTCCAAATGTTTCAAAAGCGAAGGCTTGGAAGGCCACAGGCGGCTGTTGACCCGACAACAAGACAGCATAGCGGGTCTGCTTGTCCTGAGCGGCGTGCGCAGCAGCCCCACCCTGCACGAAGTGCAGCAAGTTGGCCACGGTCAGGGGTGAGGAGCCAACGATGTCGATATAGAGGTCACGCCCCTCCTCCCACGCGTGGAGGGGGAGGTCTGCGCGACGGCGCTCCTGGCCAGGGACAAGGGTGGGAAAGGCAGGTTCCCGGGTGACGCGCTGACGAGCAGAGTTAAGGACAGCGTCCAGGCCGTTACGAACAGAATAATGTCGGCCGACAATTGCCACATCCCCCCCTGAGGTGCAGTGGACAGCATGGTAGCCCCAGACATCCAACTCCTTCAAGCAGCACGGGCATTGGGAGCCATGATGGAAGATGGGGATCAAGAGCTGATATTGAAGGCGGCAGCGGAACGACTCAGGGAGCATTGTTTGCTGCAAATGAGGAACTGGGAGAGCCAGCAACCAATCAGACCCTCCCGGCTGTGTGAGAGATTGGAGCACAGCACGGTCGCAATCCGAGCGAGCAGGGTCATCGGAAACCTCCTGGTATGCACTTTGATACAACGGTTTGGACAGCCGGGCTTGCACTTTGCTGCGGACAAAATTGGGATCCTCGAAGAGCGCCGCATTGAAATCTGGGACAAGGGCGCAGTAGTCAGCCTTGGCAGCTAGGGCAGCGGGGACGGGTGGGGCAGTGGATGTACCGAGAAGACGGTCCTGAACGGGGGCTGTCTGCGTGACGGAGGCAAGATAGACACAGGGCAGTAGGGAAGTGGCCTTAGTGATGCCCAGAACCCCTTCGGCAATAGGCAAGCCAGCCAAAGTTTTCTGCTTCTCGGTCTTCCTTTCACGTGGTGAGACAAGACGAGTTGACATAACGGTCTCAGTCTTCCTTCCCAGCAACATCCCAGCCATGCATGGACCTGGGAAATGCTGGTTCCCGCGTACGGCAGTAATAACCATCAGGGCCCCAGCTGTGTTGAAGGAATGAAGCACAGCACCGTCACAATCTCAACCTGATTCAATAGGCTGACGGGTCCCATATCTCGATGCAGGTATCTTTCCAGGTTCCGAATCTGTCGTGAATTAGGTCCTGGTATGTGCGCTGGCAGAGAGGTTTGGAAAAATATTCCTGGGCTTTGGCTCGGACGAATTGGCATCCTCATAGCTTCATCGGATTTTGGGGTCCGTGAGCCGGATTCCAGCCTGGAAGCCAAGGCTGAAGAGACTGGGGCAGTCGATGACTCCAGGATGCTACCCTCGATCGAGACGGCCTGGGAAGGCGCAAGGCAGGGTGCAGAAGAAAAGAGGAGTGCCAATGGTGATACCTAAACCCCTTACAGCATATGCATGGGCGCCCGGGGTGTGTGTGTCTGTGTGTGTGTGTGTGTGTGTGTGTGTGTGTGTGTGTGTGTGTGTGTGTGTGTGTGTGTGTGTGTGTGGGTGTGTGTGTGTGTGTATGTGTGTGGGTGTGTGTGTGCGTGTGTGTGTGTGTGTGTGCATGTGTGTGTGTGTGTGTGTGTGTGTGTGTGTGTGTGTGTGTGTGTGTGTGTGTGTGTGTGTGTGTGTGTGTGTGTGTGTGGTGTGTGTGTGTGTTTCCCACCCAATCGTTCTGCTTGACTATTTGCCATATTACTTAAGCATGGTTTTTGTTGGGACAACGTACTTCATGCTTCGTTCTTATACTATTTGCATGCTGTTTAAGCAGCTCATAGGTTTTTTGTATTACCGGACGCTTTGAAATTGGGGCTCCAGGAAACCCGGAAAGATTGGGACATTTACTTACGGTTACAATAAGAGGAAATAAAACCCCACAACCCTCCCACCCAACCAGACCTACACCCCACGACCTGAAAATTGAGGACTACCCTCCACAAGGGAGCCGTGACGCCAGCTGCCGCCCAACCGCCCGAGCAATCACAAAACTAACCCGCCGCTGCATGGAGAACCACACCAAATCCTCATTGGACACCAAATCCTCATTCACTTAGACGGTCTTCGGCAGTATCCCGATTGCGTTAAGGCTTAATCGCACAGTTTAGGCAACGGCTTTCGGGACACGGGGCAGGTCCCTATGAAGTTGGGTGGAGAGCACTGGAGACTGTCAACTGTGTGGGCCCCACACTGGGGGTTTTTCTGGCGAAGTCACTTCCCGTTGAACTCCCTTCCCCCCTTCCTCCCCTTCCCCTCTCCCTTCCCTGCGTTCCCCTTCAAAGTTGCTGCACAGGTTTCCGCGGGGGTTGACGTAAGCGGCTGCTCGGATAGAAGTTATCAACCCTACGAATAGCCGCCTGCTGAGCTCCAGGCCCACCAATTCCACTCTCGAACATCATCCGCTGCTTAGATCTTCTTGCATTTATATTCAAGATGGCGGAAGAGCAGCATGACGTTCATTTTGAGAGTGCGGATGCTGGCGCATCTTTGACTTACCCGCAGCAGGCAGGAACGATCAGAAAGAACGGTTTCATTGTCATCAAGGGCCGGCCTTGTAAGGTGTGGCCTTATAGCTACCCGGCGGTGGCTAATGGTACTTTTCTGAATGATGGAATGTTTTCGTTGTCTTACTTTTGCTCTGCGATTGCACTTGTCAGCTGTCGGCTGATTGTTTTGGCGGTTTCGCTGACTTGCCCATTTTTTCTCGTGTTACTCGTTCAACAGATCTGCTGAGTACTTTGATAGTTCGTTGACTGAAATGCACTTCGCAGTATTGCGTCTTGAGCGTATTGTGAAGTGGACAGGTGGCTGAAGTGTCAACGTCAAAAACGGGAAAGCATGGGCATGCCAAGTGCCATTTCGTTGGGATTGACATATTTTCTGGGAAAAAATACGAGGATCTGACTCCCTCATCGCACAACTGCGACGTAAGCTTCGCCCTCGTTGCTGCACCAGATCACCGGGGGTCGAGGGCTTGGTCTTAGGCAACTTATTCTTACCTCTGGAGTCAGCTTGGCGTCATTAAGACCCACGTGGCTGGCATTTCTGATTGCTCATGTGGCAAAGCAGCAATGGCCAGCATGTACCACTGGGACTAAATGTGAAAGAAAACTGTACCTGCAATTGGACTCGGTGCCATTTCTTACTTAAGCACGTCCTGCGCAGGTGCCGCACGTGAACAGACAAGAATATCAGCTTTTGGACGTCACGGAAGATGGTTATGTGAGTTCCTGTTGCTAGCAGTCCCGGGAATCCGTTTGCTTGGCCAGGACGTGCCTAATCTGTACTATTCATCAAAATAAGTCCTCAGTGCGTGTTCAAATTGCACATAGTATGCATTTTTTGGTTTGTTTAGTTTATACTGAGTTCATCTTGCCATCTGCAGCTGTCTTTGATGGATGACAACGGCAACAACCGCGATGACCTAACTCTGCCCAAGGGTACTGAAGATGCGGAAAAATTGGCAAGACAGATTCAAGAGGACTTCGAGGCTGGCAAAGAAATTTCTGTGACGGTTCTCAAGGTGAGGCTTCTGCACGCAGGAATAGTTTCTGTTTCTATTCTTGCAGATATCTGAACTGCTTGGATAGGGGGCTTCATATCTTGTTACATTGGCCGCTGTCATTCTATTAGGGGTGCATTCATTGTTTCACCACCCCCTCCTTGTCCCCTCTACTGGCTGCCAGCTCACTGGTGTGTTCTCTGTATTGCAATCCCTTTCCTCTGTTTGTGGGTGCTCATTACTTTTGAGAGCATGTATGAAGCAGGTGGGTGAGCAATTGCAGCTGAGCATGCGTATCTGTAAGCTGTCTTTAGAGTGTAACTATTGTGCCTCTCATAGGCTGGGACCAAGGCTGGAGAACCGAGAAGAATGCTGTAATGATGTTGTTGGAAGAGGATACTGTCAGGTATTTTTATAATGTGTTTGCAGGCTGAAGCGTTCCTAACCATGGAGGTGGCTGGTGTTGCTGCAGGCCATGGGTGAAGAGATGGTCAATTCCCTGAAGACCGCGAACGCAGCGTCGTAAGCGTTGCAATGACTACCAGTAGCTAGCATGGAGGTGGCTGCTGTATGCTAGGCAGCAGATGCTGCACAGGGCATATGCGGTGTTGTGGATCCTGTCCTGCATGTTCATGGCGGATAGAAGTCCTTGTTCTAATGCAAGAAAATGCAAGAACGATGTTGTTGTTAATAGATACAGCCACGCTGCTTAAATGGTTCTGACACCAATTAAACGCGCTGCTGTTTTACTATGGATGGGATGATCGCAGTGGGAGCTTTGCTGTATGCCAATTGTGTCATGACCTGTCAACCTTGATAAGTGTTGTGTCGCCCGTACATAAGAAATGTCCAGGCGTTGCTGTGCTGCTTCTCAACTCCGCATTGTTGCAGGGCATGGAGACACATTTGGTCTGACGTTTTCAACCTCTGTGAGAGGTTTGTGGCGATCGATGTTGGGTTGGCTCAGTTGTGCATGCCTGTAGTTGCGTGGGCAAGGAACCTTGTCTAGTTTGCTGTCCTTCCAATTGGCTGCAATTCATCTGATTCCCCTTCAATCTGCTAGCAGTGTGTCATCATGCTGATAGTGGCTGATCCGCGATGGTATGGCAAGATTATACTTAAAAAACATTGTGAACTATGTGTTGGCCACCGGCTGTGGGGTGGAGCTTTTTTTTGCATGAGGGCCTTGCGTGGCAGGTGGGATCGTTGGCTTGTTTTAGATCGCGGTAGGGTGCTTCATCTGTGCTTTAATTGGCTTTGCCACAACGAGGGTGCCTGCACTTGGGCACATAGCTTTGCACTGCAGCCTGAGCCTGAGTGATCTGATGGGGTGGTTTTGTTATCTAGGGGTGTCTCAGGCCTTTTGCTGAGTATTTGATGTCATACTTAGGCTTTCTTCATTTATGGCCTTGGTGTCTTGTGTCGGGCTCGCACCCTGGGGGTTTCTTCAGTGCCATGCAAATTGCACGAGCTACTGGAACATACATGTCCTGGCCTGGAAGGAACTTGAACCCAAAGTATTTTTTGTAAGAGAAGTGCCTTCGACAGGCTCTGTTGACCATGGACTGTTTTGTGACACCCTTCATGGCGGCGGCATGGTGCATTGATCAGATCCAGCTGTCGTACACATCCCATGTGTGGAGTGCTGCATCCGCTTCAGGCATTGGCATAATGGGGACTTAAAGTGCACGTCACTGCATTATGACGAGATGACATCCTGCCAAGGGCTCCCAAACCGTCGATGAATGTGATTGACATATCATAATTGTGATGGGCCTGTTCGTACTGCCCCTCTGATACTTGTTCTCTCATTGTTTTTGTTTTCTGAGCCACGTGATGTATCTGTGGTGCTGCTTGTATGTGTCTGTGAAGAAGCAACGTGCTCTGGATGATTTCGCTAAATACTGAGATTACCCTGCAATGCTCTCGCCTTTGCTGCTGGTGTTTAAACGATTAGAATGATTTCATTTGCTCAACGTTGTCCCTTTGATTCACTTCTGTGAGCTTCTGCGAGCTGAAAATGACGGGGTTTGTGTTCTTGCCCGATGGGTGCATACAGTGGCGCCTGTGGGCTGGCGCGCCTCTGTGTGTGTGTGTGTGTGTGTGTGTGTGTGTGTGTGTGTGTGTGTGTGTGTGTGTGTGTGTGTGTGTGTGTGTGTGTGTGTGTGTGTGCGCGCGCGCGCGCCCGCGTGCGTGTGCGTGTGCGTGTGCGTGACATGCGTACATGACATGCGTGCGTGCGTGTGTGCGCGTGGCATTTGATACTTGACGGGCAGCACAGCGGTATGCTCATCTTGACATAATGCATCATGTTTGGGCAATGGCGGACGGCTTTCTCATACGGACGGTTATCATCGGCACTGACAGCAGTCTGGTATTCCAAGCTGCTGATGACACCGTAACAGAGGTCCTGCGGGTCTGCAACTAACTGCAAAGGGCATGGGCCGGGCATCAGTCGCAGCGTGCCCACGGGCTCTGACTCTATCTTTCTGCGGCTGCAAATACTGGTTATCACCGACAGCACGCAAGCAGTTGCAATGGCCCCTGTGAGAAACACAGGGTCTTTCTTAAATAGAAAGCACGCGGTCCTTCTTAAATAGAGAGCGACGTGTTTCTTCTCATTGGGGCTAAAGCCTTTCCTACTTTTTACGCTAGATGAGGGGAAGCTAGGGCCAATTTGCGGCAGCCCTCTTGCGGGCTCAGGAAATCTTCAAAGCAATGGTGATCCATCTTTCCTCCTTGTATCTCACCTGATTGTATCCTCCAGCAATGGCTATCTTCGAATTGTTAGAATGCATCTAACCTGATAAACTAACCCTTATCTTACCTTTTAGACAACTAGCTTCTTAAACATTTCGGATGACGTGTTGGAAAGTGCACGTATTGTAACGTCATTTCCAAGGTGATAATGATCAAGAACATATTTTTATTACAATAAGAGGAAATCAAACCCCACAACCCTCCCAATCCTAGACCTGGAAATTGAAGACTACCCTCCACAAGGGAGGCAAAGAAAGGGATCTTGTCCGAGGAGGGATTTCTCCTAAACATATTTCTATATCCGATGTAGTCTGCATGGAGTAATCTGGCAGGGAAGCACAGTGGATGTCAAATAGGATAGGGCATGGGCCCATCCTTGAAGGATGGCGCGTGTCTCATCCACATAAATGCCGGGACATCGCAGTGGGATATAGAAAAGCTTAAAAGATAGCTATGCAGCATAGAAGGCTTCTGGTGGCTGCAAGTGGGATGTGGGAGGATACAAATGAATGTAAAGACAGGATGATACAGGGTTCACGATGTAGCGGTTAACATACATTGTACAAGAGTTGTTCATCGCCTGTATGATGCTAGCATTAATCTTTACACCATTATGCCACCTTGACTATACACCTTGCTTAATGAGTACGCCCTCACTCATGTGCTTTCTCCAATAGGCTGACATGCAGCCCCAAGGCCATTGGTATGAGTCGCTCGTCCCTTTAAACGCTTGTAGGGGACTCCGCTCTGAGCAGTAACGGCTCGAGCAGATCTGGGGCAGTAACGTGGATTGCGGATAGCTCAAGGATGCCTTTTTCTGCCATCTAGTGATTCAAAGAAATACCACAGGATGTACAGTGTGCACCACCCTCCTTAAAACTTAATCACCACTCGAGCTGGAACAATATCTATCATCATATTTTCTAGTGCAGTGCTCCCAGGGGCAATGTCGAGGGTCTCACCAACACACGAGACCCTGGCCCTAGCTAACCAGTTTTCCGTAAACGTATGTATTGCACAAGGGGCTCGCCCTTTCACACCCAAGGATTTTCCTATCCTGACAGTGTTTAATGTGCTCTTGGTACCCTATATATGAGCTCCTCAAGATCGGTTCCACACACGCAAGTGCAAGGCCTTCTTGCTATGTGTCGGTGATTCAGTCACATTCCAGCCAATAATATCTAAATAACGGTAGTAATATATGAGTTGAGGGTAGGCATTACATTATGTAGAACGAGGGCAGCATAGTACCCAAACGAGGGTATTATAATATCTGGATCAGACAGTTCAAGAACGAGGGTGCCAACGGGTGGCTTTGTTTCATTTAGTGAACCAAAGCCCATACCACAGGCTGACCACCCTCCTCACAAAGCGTCTGTCACCTGAACAAGCAAGCATGCATGCATGCACATATATATTTACTTCAACTCCCACAGTGAACACGCAAAACCAGCACCTTTGCAGTAAACTATGTCGCAAAGGGGCTCGTCATTTCTTGTGCTGACGGTGCTACAAAGAAGAAGGACAACTCATTCTCACCTTATTCTAAAATGCTCCTGTCAAACTTCGGCTCTTGAATATGCACACGAGAGTGCATTAATGGCACCAGCTTCTGAGCTGCGTTGGTGTGAAGTCAGCTTACAGCTGTGCGCAATTGAAGGCCGCGAATTAAAAACCTGGTACACAGCTCCAGGTATCATAGCGTGCCTAGGCATTGTTGCCGGCAACAAAGCATTGCCGTAACGTTGCTTGCTTACATGTTGCTGTGCTGCAGCCAAGTGAAAGGCTCTGACTAAAGAATTTGTAAAGGGCAACATGGCTCGAATATGTGTACTCCAATGAAATTGATCAGAACCCAAAGCACGGTTCCATTGACATTCAAGCACAATCAAACTGTCAGCGTATCATGACTTCCGCCTTAGTATCATGACTTCCGCCTTCGATTCGCTAAGCGTGAACACTCCTTTTGAATTCCCCTAGCATGCCCATGCATCTGAACCGGAGTTGGTCCCGTATGCAGCTATACATCACGTGCCGGCGCTACGCAAATGCCGGGAGCAGTACGGCACCGGAGCAAAGATCATTTACCCCAAGCCGAAAATAACAATTGAATAAGGGCAGCCAGGGATAGCCTTCGGAAATTTGTCGCGAGAAATTTTCTGATCGGAAGGCATTGGTGCAGCTGTACAGGCTGTCCGTCCTCCCCAGTGACCTTGCAACATCCTACACCAACCACTTCTGAGCTTGCTGATAGGCCAACGGATGCCCCTGCACTGTGACGGAGACTTTTTCGGCCGCTCGCTTGCCGCTTGCCACTGCCGCTTGCCGTTGCCGCTTGCTTGCCACCGGTTTCTACTTCCCCGCAACAACTGCCTCTGTCGGTGACTTGACACCATTTGGCCGCTGACTTGACACCATTTGCCGCTGACTTGGCACCATTTGGCCGCTGACTTGACACCATGTTCTACTTCCGCACACGTGATCAATGGGTGGCTGGGCTTGCGTCACAATGAACACTCGAGCGTGCACTTGCGTCCCACCATGGGGACACAGGGACCTCGGTCAGGCAAGACACGTGCACACATGCCACCATGGACGCTGTCCCCCGAGGCATCAGCTCACGCTTTCCAGGCTTTAACTAGCTTTATCCACCATTAGTGACTCAACGGTCCCTGGTAGCCACTGTAGTGCGTAGGACAATCACTACTATCAACTTGTCAGAAGGTGCAATGCCTGGAATTCCAAACACTGGCTCACATGGTCACACACCATCATATACCACATCCGAATGCACTCTCAAAGCATTATGGAACCATGTGCGCAAAAATGGTCTTTTGTCCCTCCACCTCCCGGGTTTCCCTCTCATATCAGAGAAAGTGGCTGTAGAGCCCGATCTCCTTGATGCATTTCCTACCCCCCCCCCCCCCCCCCCGCACCCACTGCCGGGTCCTCTGAGGATCCAGTCTGACCTAATTTGCATTCTCAACGGACGTTTAGAGTTGCATCTCGCAACCCTCGGGCTAGAAAGTGCCCGCCACACAGGCATCAGTTTTTGACCTTTTTGCGTCCTTTAGAGCTCACAATGCTCCTCGTTCAAACTTCGACGGCGCTCCTGCAGCTGGCATCATCACAGCCCACGTCCTATGTCCGGCAGCAACCCGGGATAAGCGCTGTGTTGGGCCAGCCGGCAAGGTAGCCTCCTCTTGTTATGTCTCCCCCCCCCCCCACCCACAAAAAAAAAAAAAAAAAAAAAAAAAAAAAAAAAAAAAAAAAAAAACACTCTCCTGTATGCAGCTGTGGGTATCATCAATATCGATACCACGTTCGGTCAGGATATCCGGGCCCAGCCCTGTCCGCTACCATCCCTCCCCCAAAAGAAGGGGCCTCCGTTCTAAAGAATGGTTGCACGTTGGAAACCGTGCCTAAAACCCCTCTCATCGGCTCACAGATGAACCCTTTGTACAAGGTCCTGTGCCAAAACTTGAAAACGGCTGTGTTGCTTTGCAACCCAAGCGCCGAAACCCTCTCTTCACCCCACAGATGGACCCTACATAAAAAGCCATTTCCCTTAAATATTGACAATGGGTGTGCATGAGACCTCTTGCCTCACCTCTCATTGCCACACGAATGGACCCTGTATAAAAGGTCTTTTCAATACATGAATCCGTGAGTTCGCCATGTGACGCCAGCACAGAGCCCTCCCTGCACCACACAGACGAGACCTTCCTAGAAGATGCTTTGCCATAACCGCACCACCTCACCAGTCTAAGGAGTGGCCAACAGCGAGCCACAACGTCCTGGAAAGCTCCCAGAAGGTCAGTAGATCTTGCCTTCGTGTAGCACAATGAAAGGGCCCTCAACCGTCCTAATGACAACGGAAACAATCCCTTGGGGACCGGGACGTCGGCTCCACTTCACCGGTACCTTGTTGGGCCCGACCCAGGCGTTGAACCGGTTCCGGTCCCCTGCCAGCTCAAGGTACTGGATTCCTGCGGGAGTAACTGACGGGGAGGAGGTCAACGCGTCTGAAGAAGCGCTCCCGCGGCACTCAGGCCCAGAGCATGGCCCCTCCTGTGCCTGCCGTGCCACACCCACACGTGCGGACACTCTGTCCTTCCGCCCCTCCCTCCTTCCAGATACCCACCTGGAAGATGGCGGCGGATCCTCCACCGCCAAAAGGGCCCTGTCTGCCTGCGGAACGCCGTCCAACCCATTCACACAATTGCCATCCCTGTTTGCAAGTGGCTGAGTGTGCTGACTAGCTGGGTCGTGGGCAAGGAAGGCAATGAACCATCGTCCTATTAGTGCTCCTGGCTGATGCGCCACAATAACCAGTTTTGCCCAGGGTGGTGTTTCTCATAGCTGGTCGCAGTAATGCCGTGCTGCTCCGGCTCAGAACCAATACTTCCAATACTTCCCCTCAATCAATAATCTGGGGTGGCTTTTCCAGCACAGTGTGAGCGCATTCAGCACTTCAGGTTAGTCATGAGTATGCATAGCTTTTCCGGCTCACTATGAGTGTATTTAGTACCTTGTCTAAGGCATGGCCTGGCGGGGGGCAAGGATTAACACTGCTTCAAACCCCTTCCTGAAGGCATGGAGGATAAGAAACGAGCATGCAATGGGGGCCCCATAGACAGAGCTCCTTGTGATGTGGAAACCAGGGACCCACCCTGGCTTCCTTTCCCACAGTGAAGAAGGGCAGGGGCGCTTCCTCCAGGGCCTCCAGGCCCACCACTGTCAGCTCGCCTTGTCCCTCTTGCTTCAACGAATCCTTCCACGAAAGCCCAATGCTCGAGCTCTTCAGCCTGCCCGCCAAGTCCGAGGCAGGTTCATCGGCAGCAATGGTGAATGCCACGAATTGGGAGCCCTTTGGTCTCATCGCCCGCATAACCGCCCTGGCCCATGCAACATACTGCATCAGGCAATACTACATCAGGCCAGCGAGTTGTAATATACCTCACACTTGCAGGCTCGCTGTCAGCAATGCCCTCTGGCCTTGCCTGATTCTTCTTTCTACTTCTTAGTGAGTCATCTTGCAATCCATGCTGCTTAGGGCCGCTAGAAGAGGCCCCTCTCTCACAGCCACCCTCTCAGCACTCCTGTTGAAGAGTTGGAGGATGTGAAAACAGCGTATGCATGCAGCACCACTTGGGCAGCCCTTCAGGCCTTGGATTCAAGGTTGCGCTCTACGACAACATTCTGTTCCAGAGAGCAAATATCTTGACGCAACCCCCAATGTGCGTGTGCTCACGCAAGCAAAACTACCAAGGCAAACACACACTCACACACACACACACACACACACACACACACACACACACACACACACACACACACACACACACACTTTCACACATACACACACACACACACACACACAAGAGAGAGAGAGAGAGAGAGAGAGAGAGAGAGAGAGAGAGAGAGAGAGAGAGAGAGAGAGAGAGAGAGAGAGAGAGAGAGAGAGAGAGAGAGAGAGAGAGTGAGAGAGAGAGAGAGAGAGAGAGAGAGAGAGAGAGCGATGGAGCAGTCAGAGTGCAGTTACGTAAGGGAAGGAGAGGGAATGTAAAAGCAGAGACATAGGTCTTGCAGGGACGGAGAGCACAAGAGTGGACACATGAAGACGGATCCCTTTACCGCATGGCTTTTCTGTTGCTTAACGAATTGCTTTTCAGTTGCTTAAAATATCAGAAACCTGTTCAACTTGCTACGGGCTTCTGCTCAGAAATACTCTAAACTGTTGCACAATGCAAGTGCTGCTTAGCATCTTCCAAAGGGCACTTCCCCTCGCCAAGGTGACTATGCCAATACCACCAGCACTTGCGACGGTAACGCCAACGCTTGCTTGTCGTGACTTGCACGAAGCCAAGGACATTTTTGATGGCACAGTTACACATTTTATCTCAGATCGCTGATTTTACCCACTTGTGAGTTCCTTTGCAAGGAGTGCACATGGGGCACATCATAAATGAGCTCAGCCGTGTTGGTAGCTATCCAAGAGTCTAGCATTTAAGCTCACGACCTTCGCAAGCATATGGCATTTGGCTGCTCAAAATGCAGCTGCAAAATGTACTAAAGATTGGTGTGCCACTTTCCCTTTGCTCTACGAGGCGAACCCTCTCTCCAAAACACCCTGTCTGGGGAATGGGGAAGCCATTGGGGTATGAGGGGCATAGTCCTGGGAGTTCCAAACATTTATTGCATAAAAACACGTCTAAATGGAAGAGGGCCATTACTTTTCGAGGACATTGTGCGGTTGCGGTTGGGTAGGCGGGTGTTGGATCAGCTTCAAAGTGGTGCCGTTTCCCACGGGCACTGAAATTGCTTGCATGCCCCCGACCACTGCATTCCATCCCTCATTCTTTTAAGTACCATATTGTGGATGCTCAACTCGCAGGACGGCAGTCTTGGCCAGGGCGATATGGTACATTTCGAGTTTTTGAGATCAATGAGCATGTATTTTATGTGTGTTTTTTCCCCTAATCTTGAAACGAAAGGGTGTTTGAAGCTCGGGGAGTAGGAAAGCTTACTTCCGTAATCTCCTACTGGCAGGCCGTAGTGAGTACGGAGGCTGTTGGCGGTCCTTTCAATGTCTGGGACACCAATCAAAACATGCTCTATCCTAGCAGCCAAACCTGCCACTGTCCAAACAGCTGTGATCGACAAGACCGAGAGGAACAGTGGTTTCGCCGCGGACATTTGCAGACGACCTTTGTGAATGGGAAGGCAACGAATCAGTGGTTGAGTGGTTAAACTGACTTAACCCTTACATTCCAGGCTCGATACCTCACTGAAACGCTGAATCAACATCACCACCGATAGGCTGCGACTAAATGCTGCCGGGAACCTTCGACGGTAATTAAAATTTGCCGTCTGCACATGCCCACACATGTCAAACTCTGTACCGCGGGGATTCCTCTTCCTGAATTTACCAGCCTTTTTGTGTTCCGGTGGCCTACCAACGAGTCACACGGCATAATGGCTGCGTTTCTGGACCTCTCCGGTACATAGGGCCTGAAGTGTAGGCCACTTTCCACGTGTAAGCGCCCGTTGTGATTCGCGGTGGGATCCCTTCCGACTGCGCGGTTCCAAAACGTACCAGAATAACCCTTATGCAAGTTGCGTCACGCAACGAATTTGTGGCGTGGTTAACTCCGCAACACCTCACCGTCAAACTCGTACCTGACACCACTGTAAATTAGAGGTAATTAGGGAGCCAAGCTATGCGCGGCCCCCAGCTGTCCCAACCTGACACCACCGAGAAGATGTGTCCACTCTATATATAATTTACTAACACAACAGGAGCGGTACAACAGCGCTTGGCAAGGGGATTACAGCCTGAATCCCTCTTCTGTTAAAATATCCACTCTTACCAAGAGGAAAATCTCTTGGCAAACTTCAGAGAAGGCATTGGACGTCCTTCCAGAACGTTTAATCGATGGTAGCCCAATCGGGGCCCTGTCCAAGGCCCCATATCTGCCAGGTACCAGAACCCAACCGATGGATGTCGTTATTCGTCCGAGTGTGTATCATAATCGGAAATCTGTTGTACCACCGTCGGATTTACACACTAATGAAGCTGCCCGCGCGTGGAATTATGGTCCTCACGACCTCCAGCTGTATCTACCCCCACGAGAATAGCATCCTCCTTGCCACGTCAGGTCCACTAGGTGGAAATGTAGACAGATTGAGTAAGGCATGAAGGTATGAAGTGTGAGTGCCTGTCCCAGGCGTACCGTGCTGGGACGCCTTACTTGGAAAAATTTCATGAAGAGCAGGTACATCAAGAAGAACAGGTACATAAAGAAGAACAGGTACATCAAGAAGACCAGGTACATCAAGAAGAGCAGGTACATCAAGAAGAGCAGGTACATCTACTCAAGAAGAGGAGGTCTCCCCCCCCCCCTTTCCCTCCCAACCCCCCTCCCCCTCCCTCCCTCCCCCTCGCCCCCTTTCACCCCACACTTGCAGTGTAGTCGTGTTTCCACAACAATAAAGGCTATACACTTTTTTTCTAATAAATGTTTGTTGTGGCTGCCCCGATTTATCGACCCGCTGACAATGTTATTTGGACATGTGACATTTACGGGACCAGGCCCATGACTGATATAATCACTTTTCTTCTACTAAGAGCAGGTGCCTCAAGAAAAGCAGAATTTGGTACTACTAACAAACACCACGCACTGAGAAAGGATCCATGGGTGTGGAGCAGTAAAGCGAGTTGATGTGAGACGGCACAGTGCAAGCCCCTGAACAACGTTGAAGATGCATGTACCAAGATGTTACGGGGGTATACATACAAACACCACGTGCATACCATAAACACAGGCAATTGGTGTCACGTTCATTAACAAAAGAGTATTTTATGTAGCTAAACATATTTTCTAAGATATGTATACATTGTGTTATGTATCATACAGTCAACCCCTCTGTGGCGAACATGTGTCAATTCATTAAACGCAACGAGAGTATGCATATACATATACAGGGGAAGACCTGTAGCCGGCCAAACCCACAATTCTATAATGACGTTGACCAAAATGCAAGTTGTCATTAACACTGGACAGAAATACAATGGGCGCCCAACACGAGCCCTATACTTGATCTCACCCTTTCTGTGCAAAGAACGCTAAAGCAATCTTGTAGATGAGCAACATGCCTCTATGGTTCCTGATAGCTCAAAACAAGAAGAAAAATAATGATTGAGGAATATAGTAAACCAAACCAAAAAAAAAAAAAAAAAAAAAAAAAAAAAACCATGTTTCGGTCTGGGCGCAGAGTGTCAGGTGACGCACAACAGGAAGGGGGAGGGCCCCCTTGGGTGAAGGTAGCTCTGGAGAGAAGGTAGAAAGGGCAGGGGAAAATGTTGGCACTTCAACGGATCCATGTCCGCGCCCTCCTCTCATGCAGTTCACCTCCTCTGACCAACCGTCCGTTGTCCTTCTCTTTTAAGTGCAACATGTTTATCCGTCATGCCCAGACGCGTTTACGTGTCTAGAGCACATTGAACCGTCCCGTCTTCTTCTGGACCACCACCAGATGGCGGGAATTTCTTTGACCTCTGGTACCAGTCTAATCACCTAGGCCTCAAAACACTCATAAAGCACGTTTAAGGCAATATAAGCTACGATTCAAGAATAGGCATAGGCACCAGTCTAATAACCGAGGCCTAAAAGAAGAAGAAGAAGAAGAAGAAGAAGAAGAAGAATCTTCTGCGATCAAGCTCACCGGCCCCCTGCCCAAAAAGGAGAGAACAGAGTCTCCTCTCAAAGCATCTGGCGCCGAGCAACAGTCTCAGCTCGTGCCTCCTGTCTTACAGAATGTGAATAAGAAATGCCAGCACAAGAACAGGCAACAACACCTTATTCAGCTAACTGGGCAACAGCTTTTGAGTCATTAACGCTGACCCGGACCACGAGTGAGCTAGAAGCTGCATAGATTTTCGAAGCACAAACAGGTCAGTGCTAGAATACCAGAGGCTCATAATATTTGTGGGACCTGCCTTCCCCCCAGATTGTAGACCGCTAAGTCACTTCACCTTCAGAATTCCGTGATTGGGAAGCTCTGATGTTGGACACTAATAATAATGCTTAACAGCAGACACCAGGACGTAAATACTCCCATAACTGCATCTCCACGAGCCACTCGAAGACTAACAGGGTTTTTTGTGACAACTCTCCAAAATTGAGTTCTTGAGGAAAGCCCTACATGACTTTTCCGGGGACATGCTGTAGCCAGCTCCAGATTGCACATCCGTGACCCAATTCAGGGCCTCACGAAGTCTCTTGAGGATGTTGTAAGCGCTTACGCTTGGCCCAATCTTGGACTTTTGATGGCGATGCAGGTGACCCAACTAAAAAGCCTCACATAGTGCTCTGAGGATGGATTAAGCTTTTGATGCTAGGTCCAAACTTAACGGATTATGGACCGTATTCTTTGGGGTGAGCCCCATTTCAAAGCTCAAAGCCCTCTGAGGATGGAGTGAGCTCTGGCGCTGATGAGACGGCGTCCTCTTACTCAGCACGCTCTGAGTCCGACGAAACGGAGCAACTCCCACAGTGACCAGCAATTCTAGCAAGGGCGCAAGGATCAAGTGCCAGTGTGGTTGCAGCACTGGCTGTTCCCTGCCTTCCAAGATTGTTCGGAGTACATCGTTCCTCCATTCCTTCAAAGCTCTACATCATGAAAAGGCTCACAAGCACAGGATTGTCCTGAGAGTACTGGAGAGCCCCCGGACAAGTGCCAGCAAGTCGTCCGACTCCCTGGGAGCCAAAGCCTCTTCAGACAGGGTGCGCTGGTGGTAAGCCAGCATGCGAGCCAGATTAAGCAACACTGGCGACTGCCCCACTCGCTCAAAGATGGCCTCTACGGCGGAGCTCGTGCTGTCCTCCCGTTCCCGCGCCCGCTCCCGCGCCGCTGCACCATCGGAACCGGTGGAACTGCCGATGCGTGTGAGCCCCGCTCCTGTTGTGCCATCTCCTGCCAAATCGGATAATGCTGCCATCCAATCCCCATCTTCCAGTGCCCGCTCCCTCCCGTACCCCTGCCCTTACACCCAGGAGCGTCAGAACTGTTACGAACAGCCCTTGCGCTTGGTGCCACCACAAGGGCATTCAGGAGTGTGGCAGTTGGTCGTGCAGCTGGAAACCAGTCTCATTCCGTTCACGGCTGTTTACAACACTCCAAACCACCACACAGCAGACAAAACAAGGCTTTGCAAGACTGGGACTTGCACGCCACCTGCACTCGACCAGTAGTGGCCAGCCACCACCCCCAGCTGCCCTATCTCGTCAGAATTGCCGTGCTTCGTTGCAGAGCTCGAGGAGCATGCAAATGCTGGACTTCCTCCTTCATACTGCTTGTCAGCCTGCTGCAGCAGACCAACGGATCTGATGCAAAGGGGCTGTCTTGTGACATGGGATGGGAAAGGATGGGCTCCCTTCCAGGCCCTGAGCCTCACCATAGAACCTGAAGTAACGAGTCAACAAGCCTGTCCGTCCATCAAATCTGCCACCTAACACACACATGCACACGCCGCACGGACACACACACACACACACACACACACCACACATGCGCGCGCACACAAATGCCCGCGCACGCCGCACTCGCGCACACACATGCAAGCACACTGGCGCACGCGCACTCGCGCACACGCATGCATGCACACACTGACACACACACACAGACACACACACTCACACACACACTCGCTCGCACACACACACACACACACACACACGCACACACACACACACACACACACGCACACACACATACACACACACACACACACACACACAAAGAACGGGTATAAGCAGCCGCACGCGCGCGTGCGCGTGTGTGTGTGTGTGTGTGTGTGGGGGGGGGGGGTTGGTCTTCTTTCTGTTGTCGAAGGGGCAGACCAGGGGAAGGCGGGGTTGGCTGGCCCGCAGGTAGGGCTCCCGGATGTCAGCCAGCAAGGCAAATGGGTCGGCGGCAGAGGCAGCAGAAAGAAAGGGTATAGGAACCAAGCTCCCCGCATCATAAATACCCTTTAGGCGAGCCCACATTGCTTCCCTGCAGCCCGACCTCCACACTGCCATCAACCTCCACTGACATGATTTTGATGACCACCTGTGTGGGTGTGTGTGCATGTGAGTTTGTGTGTGTGTGTGTGTGTGTGTGTGTGTGCGCGCGCGCGCGCCCCCGCGCGCATGCGCTTGCGTACAAATTCCTGACTACTTTAATTCTTGGGGCGAAAGGCCTTGAAGTCTTGTACCTTTCTACACTTGCTGGGGCCCTCAGTAGACAAGCTAATAAGAACATTTTGCTGTCCATGAACAACCTCCATGTCTGGACTCCTCTAGGGCTTCCCTAGGGATACTCTTACGGACAGCAATTGTTTTGTGTGCACCCATGCGTGGGTGTTTGCATGTGCACCTGTGATTGCCTGCAGATGTATGTGCAACTGCAGCACTTGCTTGGGCGTATATGCGCCTGCCGCTATTGTGTCCGGTAACAGTTTTCTCGAACAGCGGAATGAACGATCACAACAAACTGCCAATCAAGTCAGTGGGGCACACGGCTGACCATTCTTGAGAGGCCTGGCCGCCAACATGGGAGATGGGTGCCACAAAACTATGCTTCAGTGCTAAAAGGCGCATCCCCATGGCTCGCTCCCACCCCCTCGCCAAGTAAAATTGCAGGTTATCTCCCTTTCCCCACAGGTGCCAGCCTCTTAGCCTCCTGTCTTTGTCTTCCCATTTTGAGTGAGATTCACTTCAGGCAACGCACGTAGAGGCGTTGGGAACACCTCCCTCCTCACCGTGAGCTCTTGGGAGCGAGATGCGAAGTGCTGGAAGCACTGCTGCAGATGGGGTCAACTTGGAACATTTTTACTTCAATGAAAGTATGCCATCGTTGCTCAGCCCTTCTATTGTGGACAGGGAGCCTTCATCGATTGCCTTGAGCGGCTTACCAAGCCCATTAGAAAAACAACAGCTCATGGGCCCCCACTTCTTAGCTCTGTATTTGATCCCTAACCTCTGCTGGTCTCCGTCCAAACCAATCTTTGTGGCTGCTTTCATATCACTGGCGGCCTTCATGCCGAGTCAAAGGGACGGAAGACAAAACCTTAAAAAACAAATAAATATACACCAGCCCAAAGGTTTAGATGCGAACCGAAGCGCAGCCGAAGCCTGAAAAGGGTAGTGTGAGACGGAACATCACTCGTCACTCCCGCTCAGCCCCCCCTCAACCCCCCCCCCCCCCCTTCTCACTTCTCACTCTCACTTTTGTTGGGCTCTACAGGTTGTACGAGTCATGCCTCCACCCAAAAGGGGCCGGGGGAGAGGCAGGGGGAGAGGCCGGGGAGAGAGCAGGGGGAAAGGACGCTAAACACTACCGATCGTTGCGCGCCATGCCTGATATCCCAGCGGATGTACGCGCTCCTGGTCCCACCCGCTTTGCCGCTCGTACCGCCTCCATGTACCTGCGAACACACGAACTTCAATCATGTGCAAACCGGGCAGAAGCGCTTTGAGCGGGGCCGCCTGAGAGAGGGAGAGGGCAGAGGCAGGATCCCCGCCCCAACATCTCCATAATTAAAGATATTACCGGCAATGCCCTTACGGCCTTTTACTAAGGTCCAATTGCGTTGCTCCAAGCAATCTACCCTTAAGTAAAGCAATTTGTCTGAAAACAAGTGCAATTTGTGTGCCATGTCCGGAAATAGGTTCGAGGTAGGAGGCCCTACGGGCGGCTTGCCCCGAGCTCTAGAAGGGACAGACTCCATTTACTAGCAGACACCATGTCTTTCTTCTAGAGCGAGTAACGCGCAAAATTCTAAGACTGTAGGAGTATCTACAACCGAAGAAGGCCGGAGTATGCACTGCGGGGCCCAGGGCTTTCAGGGACCCTCATCCCAACCTGCTTGGGTTATTGAGACCTTTCCAAGGGCCTCGTGCCTCCCTCAAGATAATCGAAGCAAGGATCCTTCGGTTGCGCCGTGCTCCTCAGGCTGTTCTACATCCCGAGCACCCCCCCCCCCCCCTAACCGTAAGGGGGAGACCAGGACGAAACTACCATGCCCCACGGAGCTCAAGCGGCACCTCATTCAATTCATGCATGAAAGGATGCAATCAAAATTCAGGCGCTGTCCCGTGCAGTGGTCCCTGCTCCGATCCTCCCTCTCGGGGAACCTCCCCCCGCCCTCCCTCCCCCCCCCTCCCCACTATTCGACCACTGGTCCCCCCACTGTCCGACTACTGGTCCCCCTGATATTCGACCACTGGTCCCCCCGAATTTCAACCACTGGTCCCCCCACTAATCGGCCACTCCTCCCCCCCATATACGGCCACTTCTGCCCTTTTTGCCCACTGCTTCCCCTCTTCGACCACTGCCTCCCCCTCCGTCTCGACAGCCTTGCGTTGGGCCCCCAAGCTTGGGGACCAGATACTTCAACGCTAACCGGAGCACCCAGACTGGCAAGCAGCACACAAAGGTATACTCCTGCACCAGTTTTGCGGGTCATATGTGTGCTCCCCCCCCCTCCTCTCTCTGGCTTTGTCCGGAAAATGCCTGAAACCACATGATGGCATCTTCCCACATCCGGACCTAAAGTGCAACCTCGGCCTTATTTTACCTATTCCTTCATGGCCAGGGGGGGAGGGGGGAGAGGAGAGACTCTTTCCCAACGAGTGGAGAGCGCTTACCCATCACTATCGGCGCCCGCAGCGCGCAGGGCTGCCAGGTAGTTGCCGTCCGCCTCCTCATCCTCATGGATGACCACCGTCCCCGCTGACACCGCATCCAGATCAGCATGCACCACAAAGGTCCCGGACTCGTCCCCCTGCTCCAAGCCAGCCCCTCTCTGCCAGTCAGGCAAGCTCAGCCCTCAGTCCCACACCTCAACAGCTTTGGCTTGGACTTGCGCCACTGGACTTGCACAAACAAGCCCCTATCCTCCACAAACGCTCTACCCGGCCTCTCCGCTTCTGCTCTCTCTCTCTCTCTCTCTCTCTCTCTCTCTCTCTCTCTCTCTCTCTCTCTCTCTCTCTCTCTCTCTCTCTCTCTCTCTCTCTCCCCCCTCCCTCCCTCTCTCTCTCTCTCTCTCTCTGTGTGTGTGTGTGTGTGTGTGTGTGTGTGTGTGTGTGTGTGTGTGTGTGTGTGTGTGTGTGTGTCGCGCGCATGTGTGTGTTTTGTAGGGTGCGGGAGGCATGGCAACCGGTATTACCATCATCAAAGCCATTCTGCACGCTCACATCATGAAACACAAGTCAGCCCCCACAAGCGACTGACAGCTGGACCTTTGGACGGGCAGCCACACTCGTTGAGGAAGCCCCGCCGTCCTTCGAAACACGTGCAAGGGTCACCACGAGCAAATTGGAAAACACCTGGGACTGAGATGAATATAAACAAGCCGTTGAGTCTTGGTTGAAAAATATGTGTCAGGCTAACAGACGATCTG
This sequence comes from Botryococcus braunii, assembly GCA_002005505.1. Taxonomy (NCBI): domain Eukaryota; kingdom Viridiplantae; phylum Chlorophyta; class Trebouxiophyceae; genus Botryococcus; species Botryococcus braunii. The sequence goes on from KV908461.1 coordinate 304,284, forward strand.
CTTAACCAGAAACCCTCCCAGATCTTCAGACGGCCGCAATGAGCACACAACACAACTCTCAGCTGCATCAGAGCGTGTTTGCGGTGTAGCCCCCGATGTGACAACATAGATGCACGTGAGACCCTCCTGTACATATCTTTGTCACATGAGGGCCATGTGAACCCATGTGTGCGAGGTGGTGGGACCTTGGAGAGGTTCAGCTGACGTCCGAGTGATGCACCAGGACCCTTCCATACAGCCGAGGGCCTCAAAAAATGTTTTTCTCTTTTAACCCATTGGAGACGAGTAAACTCACAGGTGGGCGGCGTCCGGAATCGAGGGACATGTCCTAGTTTCACGGGATGTGAGGGTCTGAAGGACAGCATTTCTTGGCCAAGATCGAACACAGCGGCCTCATGTGTGGGAGGTGTTCAAAAGTCGAGAGCTACACCGCAACCAGGGGGCATGCGAGGCGCTCAGGCATGTTACACCTTTAACCCTTGGGCACAGCAAACTCAAGGGTGCGGCGTTTTTCAAGACTCATGAACTTAACCGATGTGAGAGGATATGAGCGCCTGGAGAGAGGGACAAGGCACATCCGAGGAGAAACCTCCTCATGTCAGATAAACACGCTGCATCACTTTTGGGTGGTGCATGGCATCTTCCAGGACATACTAATCCAAATATGGAGCCTGTGCGGGCACCATGTGCAAGGGCTGTGAGGCCCTGAAGGGCACAAAAATTAAAAAAAGGCCGCTCAAATTGTGGCTTCCAAATAGTCTCCGTATCCAGAATGTGGTTATTGAAAACAAAATGTAGGGAAGTTTAGTAGCACTTCAAGCACGGCACGGTCAGGCGGGTCATTTGAGAGCGGTTGGGAGGCACCTGAGCGGGTGGGGGAGGCCATGCACCCAGGAGATGGGTGGTGCCTGCCAGCCCATCCCCGAAAGGCACTGTACTGCCCAACTGGTTGGTCGCCCTCCAGGAAAACCGGCCCGTAGCCCCAGACAGTGCTTCCCTGCAAAACAAAAAACAACACCAGCAAGCTGTGAATAAATGCTTGGGGGTCGAGCCTGCCTCTATCTTTGCTTCACCACTGGTTGGGTGAGTGGGGGTCGTCTGTGTCGTGTTTGTGTGTATGTGCGAGAGAAGGGGGAGGGAGGAGTGCAGGGAGACAGGGAGGGGGGAGGGCGAGAGGGGGGGAGAGACAGACAGACAGAGAGAGAGAGAGAGAGAGAGAGAGAGAGAGAGAGAGAGAGAGAGAGAGAGAGAGAGAGAGAGAGAGAGAGAGAGAGAGAGAGAGAGAGAGGGGGGGGGGGGCACAGAGAGTGCACCCGAGGGCGGAAGAGGGGGGCTGGAGAGTTGAAAGGCGGTTGGCCAGGCGGTCTCGAGAGGCAGTGATGAGGGGCAGCAGCGCCCCAGCGGCTGAGGGAGAGGCTCGCGCCGCAAACTTGTGCTGCTGCAACCAACGGGCTGTGGGCCGCACCTTGGGATCCTGTCCAACCCCTTCCCCATGTCTCCCCTGCTAGCAGGCAAGGATATTCTTCCTCCTGCAGGCTATCTTGATGGGTTAACTCGTTTTCCACGTCCCAACCATCTTGGGATCTGTCTTTTCCTGCAATTCTGTCTCTCTCTCCCCCCCCAACCCTATCCCTCTCTTCCTCGCTCACTCACAAAGAGAGAGGGATTGAGAGAGAGAGAGAGAGAGAGAGAGAGAGAGAGGGGGGGGGGAGAGAGAGAGAGGGACACCCCCCCCCCCCTTCTAAGGGAGCTCTAAGGCCCACCTTGACTGTATGACAAAGGGTTTGACTCGAGAGACACACACCCTGACTGGAGGAGAAAGGCATGAATGAGGGACCACCTTGAATGTACAGCAGGGGCATGTGAAGCGCAGGGCCCACCTTCATGTGTAGGACAAAGGTTTGAAACGGGCGAGGCCACGTTCTGCAGGCATTTGGCCAAAAGGTCGTGGAAGGGGAGGAACCAGCTTGACTGTACGAGAAAGGTTTGAATGAGGGGCCACCTTGACTGCGCATGAAAGGCTTCAACCGGGGACCACTTTGACTGTATGAGAAAGGCTGGGATGGGTAGAGAACATGTTCTGCAGGCACTGGGCAACACCATGTAGGAAGAGGAGGAAGGAGTTGGCAAGCTTCTGCAGGCAATGGGCAACAAGGTGGAGGGAGAGGAGGAGGGAGTGGGCAACCTTCTGCAGGCATTGTGCGACAAAGTCGTGGAAGGGGAGGGACCAGCGGTCGCGGTCCGCCAGCTGGGGCGGGGGCTCGCGGCTGATCATGAAGATGACGCGCATGGGGTGCACTGTCCAGCGCGGCGGACTCCCCTCCGCCATCTCCACTGCGCTGATCCCCAGCGCCCACACGTCCACCTGCTCGCCTTCCTCCCCTCACCATGAACTTGCAGACAGCAGCACACTTGACCCCCCAGAAGCCTCCAAGTAGCATCCTCCGATCCACCACCTTCACTGTTCAATGGCTTGAGCTGAGGAAACAGACGGGTCACAGCGAGAGGCTGCAAACGAAAAACATCCATCCTAGGGGGAAAGTCTTCGAACAAGGAGCCCCCCCCCCCCCCACACACCACACACACACACACACACACACACACACACACACACACACACACACACACACACACACACACACACACACACACACACACACGCGCGCGCGCGCGCGATCCCGCGCACACGCACGCACGCACACGCGTGCAACCGCACAAGCAAATGGCAAACAAGCCGAAACTCCGCCCTCCCGGCTTTCAAAAAATCCCACTTAGGACGAGGAGGACCAACCCAGCCCACTGAAAAGCCGCTGCCCGGCTGCTGATGTGAGCAAGCCACTCCAGATCGGGCAGGGCTTCTACATGGCCCTCTCAACCACGGCACAAACGCTCTGTTCAAAACTGATCGTGCAGGTTCGGGGCAAGGAGCTGTTCCTGCCGGGCGGGGGGGGGGGTAGTACAGCAGGGGCACAATCTTCCCGAGTGCAAGCTCTTACAAGCGCGGGGCATCCCAAGGGGGAAAGGGCGAAGATACCTTGCCGTCATAGCGGGATTCCTGGATCACTTCCGGTGCCATCCAGTGCGGCGTGCCTACAAAAGTGTTGCGCTTGCTCATGGTGTGCGTCAGCTGCGCCGCCACTCCAAAGTCGGCCACCTTGACCTCCCCCGTTTCCGTCACCAGGATGTTGCCGCACTTTATATCCCGATGTACCTGCGCCCCCCACCCCCCTTTTCCAACTCAAGGAAAGATACTCCATCATGTGTAGAACTCGGCGCTGCAGTATTCAAAAGTGTTTTGTCCCCGCGGCCCCGCGGTCCCACGGGACCTGAGACGGGGTTGGGGCCGGGTAAATGCCAACCCGGTGATCATACAGATTCTTTTTGGTGCTTTTACTACCCAAAAACTCAAATCATACTGCACATGTGACTGTAGCTCTGGCTGCACTTCCAACGTTGGATTTGATGGAGCAGTCAGGACTTTCCTGAAGCCTATGGACTGCAATAGGCTTACTGACAGACAGAAAAGGCGTTGATCTCTGGCTTCTTGTCCTCAACACACCTTGTGTGCCACGAGTGCTTTTGAAGGCGGCTGTGCAGGCAACAGACTGGAATGCCAACACTGTCAGTCATGAGTTATGACTCACAACATGTCCATGTGTGTGTGCTCCTTGCTATCAGCCACAACGTGTCTATGTGTGCATGCATCATGCTTTCATTCATATCATGCCCATGTGTGTGCTCCTTGCTATGAGGCACAGCACTTCCACGTCTTGGTTCAATGCTCTCACAACATGTCCACATCTGCGAACATTGCTCTCAGTCGCATGTTCACGTCTGCGTTCCTTGCTATGTGCCACAACATGTCCACATGTGCGCTCCCTGCCGTCAGTCACAACATGTCCCAAGTATGCATTCCTGGCTCTCCTGTGCTCCCGAGGGCTTGCAAACCCGCATGACATCTGTGGGGTACATGGCACTGGCACAAAAAGAGCCCATGTCCATGGTGTCCTTGCACCATTGAAGAGGAAAGGGTAAGAAGGAGGAGGAGGAGGAGGTGGAGGAGAAGCACCTTCCCCATAGAATGAAGGTAGGCTAGGCCAGCCAGAGTTTCGCAGCAGAGCCAAGCAATGACTTCCTCCTCCAAGGGAGCATCCGCAGCTTGCATCAGATCTGCGACACTGCCGCCGCCGCAGTACTCCATGGCGATCCACAGCCCCTCTTGCCGCCTCCAGCTGCCCTGCATCACCAGTACCCCAGGACACATTCCCTCATCAAGCCAGTATTCATCTACAACAAAGGATAAGCGCTCCATGGGCTGGACCTGCTACTTGCGCACACCTGCCTGTCCCGCACCCCTGCCTGTGTGTGTGTGTGTGTGTGTGTGTGTGTGTGTGTGTGTGTGTGTGTGTGTGTGTGTGTGTGTGTGTGTGTGTGTGTGTGTGTGTGTGTTTTGGGAGGGGGGGACGGGGGGGATTGTGAGTTAGAAATGACAAGAGATCATACAGGTGGCAGCACTTGTGTAACATGGGGAGCTGGGAGGCATAAGGACGGTTGTTGGATAACTTCTGTCAACAGGCTGCCTCACGCACCAAGTAGCGGACGACATTGGGGTGATTGCATTCTTGGAGCATGGTGATTTCACGCTGTACCTCCTCCATCTCGCTGGCATCACCCAGGGGAATGATCTTGATGGCAACCAGCTCCCCGGTCTCCCGGACCCTGGCCTTGTACACCGAGCCATAAGAGCCCCTTCCTGTGGGCCCCAGCCACCCCTTTATCAATTTGTCCACCACGGCCTACACACCATGCCAAGCCTCCATTTTTTGGCAATGCTCTTACAGTGCTTTTATAATGCTGCGCGCATCTCGCACTCATATGGATTGTCTTTTTGCAGCTGTCCCCACAAAGCACACCCACCCAGCTCGCCCTTGTGGGCTGGCCATTTCATCGTCGATCAGTTACACAAGTCCACGCATCGTGTAATCGTGAGTCATTCCACAGCTGGCAGATGCGCACATTATCACTTTCATGCCAGCCACGTTCTTAATTCCTTCCAAAACCGGGCAGCAGGACATGCAGGCAGGATACATCGAGGTCAACAAAGCCGGTCCAGTGAGTTATGGCTGAGTAAGCCCACATCGTCTGGCCACTCCCAGATTTTCGCCCATGTGGGCGAGCGAGATGATTCATTCTTGTCTGAGTGTGCGTGTGTGTGTTTGTGGGGGGGGGGGTACGTGTGTGTGTATGTGTGTGTGTGTGTGTGTGTGTGTGTGTGTGTGTGTGTGTGTGTGTGTGTGTGTGTGTGTGTGTGTGTGTGTGTGTGTGTGAGTGAGAGAGAGAGAGAGCGAGAGAGAGAGAGAGAGAGAGAGAGAGAGAGAGAGAGAGAGAGAGAGAGAGAGAGAGAGAGAGAGAGCGAGAGAGGAGTTGTGCATGCATGCATGAGGAGGTGTGTGTGTGTGTGTGTGTGTGTGTGTGTGTGTGGAGAGAGAGAGAGAGAGAGAGAGAGAGAGAGAGAGAGAGAGAGAGAGAGAGAGAGAGAGAGAGAGAGAGAGAGAGAGAGAGAGTGTATGTGTGTGTGTGTGTGTGTGTGTGTGTGTGTGAGAGAGAGAGAGAGAGAGAGAGAGAGAGAGAGAGAGAGAGAGAGAGAGAGAGAGAGAGTGGGTGTGTGTGTGTGCGTGTGTGTGTCTGTGTGTGTTTGTGTGTGTGTGTGTGTGTGTGTGTGTGTGTGTGTGTGTGTGTGTGTGTGTGTGTGTGTGTGTGTGTGTGTGTGTGTGTGTGTGTGTGTGTGTTCTGCCCTGCCCGGGCCGGGGGGGGGGCGGTTGAGGGCAAAGGACAGGAAAAGTGAGGAAGGAAGGGAAGACAAAGGAGGGAGGACATATGGAGGGACATAACATACATTGGGAGAGGGAAAGAGAGAGAATAAATAAGGGTCTCCTTCCCCCCACCCATCGTCGGCCCTTTTCAGGAGTTTGAGAAACATATCCATAATGGCGGGGCATTGCCGGTATGGGTCACCTACCCAGCTGGACCAGGAGCTGGAAGATGTCTGCTGGATCATCATCAGTAGCTGAAACACACAGGAGAACTTTAGTATGTCCTTAACAACTTGCTCATCAACTGGTGAAGTGACGGCGAATCATATTTCACCCGCCAGTAAAGACCAAAGCATCTTGCGCCCATGCTTCATATTGTCAAAAATCATGCTATATTTCGACCTTAAGTTGTTGGCACTCCTCAAACGGCAGGCTGAGGAGGTATCAGAGTCATACCAATCCAAAGAAGAGGAGGAAAGGTACGAATGCTTGTAGACTAAGAAAACGTTGCACCACCGCAGGTGACAAGGGCAAAAATCACTCACAGGTGAAAGTCGATGCCATGAGCGGCCATGGTGGGGCAGGCCCAAAGCCAGGATCATCCTCCATGTCGTCTGCAGAGATCTCCACGACCCCCGAAAATGCCATCTAACTTCTAGAAGGACTTGCCCGGGGAAGCAAATTATAAGGATCTCCCCGTATTCAATGTGATAAGCAGTATCAGAGTAGAAGCCATTACCATGCCAGTACGGCAGATTGTGTACCGTTTAGTGCAGATGCAAACCTCCCTGTCTATCCGTGGCAGTCACCTCTAGGTATGGTATGTAACAACCCAAGGGATACAAAAAGAACAGATAAAGTAGGTCTGAGGCCTTTCGGCCTTACTGAAACTAAAGTCGAACAGAGCTTCATATAAGAGTCACAGAGATCGCGGCGATTACCAAACAACGCCTCAGAATTTCTTCATTCACTGAATAACCAATTCCAAATGATGACATGAGCAAAAGCTGATTTCGATTGTAAGGCCTACGAAGTCTAATGTGCGATTCAGGCAACCTCGCGACTGGCCTCGACACCGCCTTAAATCTTTAAGCCCTTCAACTCTCCTTTAACTTTGTTATTTCTGTCGAACATCCTAAATAGTGTTAATTAAAATGGACACATGGTGGGGTTTCTTAGCGCAGTCAACTCTTACACAGTTATGTGGGTCCGTGCCAATAGCAGGGGACCCCAGGGCCAGGGGCCGGCCCGGGCGGTCCCATCACAGGGACCCGTAATACGGCGCCCGGATGGTTCAGATCGGGGGTACCCACGATGCCGTATCCCGGATTCCGTACATGAATTCGAAGTTTTAACAACCTGTGACAAATTTCGAACCACTGCGAACAGGTGCAACGAAAAGGCAAGCATTTCATAAACATCAACAAGCATACTCTACAAAAGAAGTTTAAACACGGTGTTGCCAGTGTCTAGTCTGTAAAACACGGACTTAGAAGTTGGCTAACAATGAAGGAGTGTGCTCCTTGCGATGTCACAACAGTAATTTTTCAAGGCACAGAGATTTCACTTCCGCTTAACGTTCCGTTCAACTATGCAGCAGATAAACTTGTTCTCGATTTCAGTTTGGGCTTTCGAGGAAAGCTTGTCTTACGCAGAGGTGGGTCACCCCCCCGAGCGGTCCGTACGGTTGTCGCCTGGCCCCCGAATGCGGTAGATAGAAAATGTGTGAATGGGGTTATACATTTGGTTTCCTGGCCTTCAAATTTAAATATAGGAGCATCCTGTTCACGAGCTGGTAGGCTACATGGGGGCTGCCCAAGTCACGCGCACTTATCAGTCTTTCAACATAAGTTGAGCCGTAAAAGAATATTGTTCTACATGTTTGTTGAAGGTTTGAATAAGTTCTGCCGTGGCCTCGTAATTTCCATTGTTAGCAGTGTTGGTCCTCTACACAATTCCTCCAACTCAAACCTTATTTGCTTTGACGCCGTGTCTGTTGTACCACTTTTCCTAAGAATAAGAACTGTTTGAACAACTTATCACTGTTATGATCCACTTCAGGCAGTTTTAAGACAAGCAGTACCTCATGATTTGCTGTCGTGCAGCCTGCAGCCATGAACACAAAGGAGCTGAAAATTCAAATTTGCTGATTCCTCACATCAAAGATATTGCTCTGGCATGTGAGGTGTCAACTGAGCAACAGATCCCCGGAGATTGCCATACAAGCTGTCTTCAAATTACCCCGGAGACAAGAGCCAAGAGTCCTCCACAGCCTCAGACGTCTAATGGCCCACTGTCCAGCAGAGGGGGTGTCCTCCAAGAAGTGCAGAATAAGCCTTTGACCTTGGCTTCTGTAGATGCAGAAACTAAAATTGTAGCCGAAAAGTGCGAACGCATTGCAACGGTCAAAGAAAATGTTACCCCCCCCTTGGCAGCACCTGGGAGGAAAGCACATATATCCACAGGGAAGCGGACAAGAAACCCTGATGCGCCAAGGTGCTGCCCAGTTGAGATGGCAATGTTGACTTGACTTCACTGCAATAATTGTCTGTTGTTTGCTAGGGGAATAGCTGTCACCCATCCAGTAATGTAAATATGCTATGAGGCATATGATAGAAACCAATCCAAGGTAGAGAAAACTCTTTGGCTTTATTGATCACACAAGAATGTTGGTATTAGGATGGTAATTAGGCCCAGGAGCTTAAGGTTCCCGGAGGAAGCCCTTTCAGTGTCTGAGACGCTCATGGAACATTCAGAGGGTTGGAGAAAGCAGAGATATTTTGCTAGCCAAAGTGGGGGCAGGTTGTGTTAAAGGATTATTGAGACAGAGAAACGGAAGGCATTAGATTGTCTCCATGTGCATATTGAGTTAAGAAAGGTTACTGCTCGCTGAGCAGAGTTGGAGGGAAGAACAGAATAAAGCCCTTCCTGGCATCATTATCTTGTGATTTTCATTGTCTCCAGAACTATAAATCGAAGTAAGACTTCAATGAAGATGCATCTGTGATTCAGTGCAGGCTTGCAAAGAAGGGGCGTGCGACTGCAGCAGCAGACTCAGGTGAAATCTTACCCCTATTCATGACTTTTGACACTTCACTGCCACGTTGGTATAAAGATAATGCCAAGTCAACATAGGTGGAGCAGAGGTATGAAGATGAAGGACAAAATTCAAGACTGAGAGGAGAGTGTCAAATTTTACCAATAAAGTTACTGGCACAGAGGACAGGGGTAAACTTCAGGTACACCGAGGACTTGGAGAAGGGAATTGGTGGCAGCTATCCTCGATGGCTCTCTTCTCTCTCTCTCTCTCTCTCTCTCTCTCTCTCTCTCTCTCTCTCTCTCTCTCTCTCTCTCTCTCTCTCTCTCTCTCTCTCTCTCTCCCCCCCCCCTCTTTTCAATCTCATTTGAAAGGTCTATGTTGCATCCTGGGAGGGTGATTAGTCCTGTGTATGATTGTGCAATGCACATCGATTTCAACAAAGTAGAATAAAACACATTGTGTGGCTTTCAGATTGGGAATTCCGTTGGGTGCTGCTGCAAGACAGCAGTCAGAGTATCAGTGCCGACACTCCTCCTGCTCGCTGGGGTGCATCTCTGGCGAAAACCTCTTCAGAACAGGTAATCCTTGGAAGGTGGACTCATACACAAGCGCTTGTGTGCAGCATTACTTCCGCCACATTTGTAGTTGTTGCCCACCCCCCCCCCCCCCCGGGTCCTTTGACAGTTGCACCCAGATATCATTGCACTATTCCATCTTCCTGCCATGACTTAACTGTGCCAGCAGACTATATCAGTAAACCAGGCACGCAATGCACCAAGGCAAGGCAATAAGCATGACACATCATTTGGCTGTCTCATGGTGTGCTCTGGCATCATTGTGGTTTATCTTGTGGTGTACTGCCACTAGCATAGTCCGCTTTCATATATTGCACTGTGGATGAAGGTTGCCATCCAATAAGCAAAACCTGCAACACTTAAACACACATGCGCACGGGAGCGCGAGGGGAGTGGACTCCCCTCGCAATCTTATGTATGTATGAACTCCAACAGAGGAGTTCTATCCGACAGGGGTGAAGCTGCACAGAGACAATATAGATTACACACCGCACATGATTTAATGAATTCATTGCAATCGGCATCACTTGCAGGAAGCTGGGAGGTTCCGAGGTGGCCAGAGGCAAAGTTTAGGGAATACCTGTATGCAACGCGTCAAGGTTGCTAGTGTGGCATGCAGATCTGCCTATTTGGAGGATCTGATGATTCGGGTACTCGGGGAGACACCTGGATCCTGGACCTCCACCAGGGTCATTGGAATGCGTGCGGTGACCAGCCCACCCAGAGATGTGCCTGGCATGCCCTTGCAACCGCTTCCACTCCTGAGGTTGGGTTCCCTTCCCCAACATACAAATGCTTTTGAGGCCTTCCTGAACAGTATTGACCCTAGTCTGTAAGTCCCCTAGCACCTTCTTTCTCCGCCTTTCCGGGGTCAGGGGAGGGTCACCCTCTCCACCTTCATCATTTGTCCTCTCCATTCCTTCTCCCCCCCCCCCCCTTTCCCCGCCTCTACCACGCAACATACAGACATGCACATATTAGCAAGCCACTGGTTGCATTTACTGAGGCTGGGGAATGGTGAGCCGCACCACGACCCCCCAGTGGTGGGGCTCACCACTGAGCCCCAGCCTCATGTGCATTGGGGGAAGGGGGGGAGATAGCGTGGTCAAGGATTGAGGCCTTGGTAGAGAAAAAAAGGCAGAGGCTGAAGGGGGTTGTTGCGAAGAAGGGATCCTGGTATAGTGTGACCTCCACTTTCGGAGTCGGTGGGAGGAAAGGCGTGACCAATGATATTGGGAGGGATGGTTGCCTCCCATGGCTTGGAGCAAGGCACAAGGCTATAGCATGATCCAAAGCCACCTGACGGGGTGAATCCCGGCAAGGGATCTTGTGGAGCTCCACCGTTGGATGCTTGGGAGCTCAGACATACTTGCTGCATTTGGCACACGTCTTTGTCTTCCCAGTGGTCCTTGCCAATTGAGATACATCGAGGTTCTCCTTCGCTTATGGGTTTCGGGTCATGAGGAACTTTCTGTGAAGCTTGTCGAGAGAGGTTCTGTACTCAAATCTCTTCTCCCGGTATCAGACTGAGTCGCTGAATGGAATGTCCCTTGAGCACTGTTTCGTCGTGGCAATAACAACTTGCTCGGGTGTCCCATTTATGAATATGCAATGAGTAGCTGGGTAGCTAAGAGCGTCATACCCTTTAACTGTGAAGATGTCCCATACAGGGGGAGCAGTTGCTAGTCTTCGGAGGGGAGCGAGAACAGGTTGCAGAAGGAAGTGAGCTGCCACACAGCCAGCTTCCAGAGGACGAGGAGGACTTGTTGCCTCATAATGCCATTGCTCTATTAGATCCTTCCCTAGCCTTCTGGGTGCCGATCACCCTTGCAGGTCAGCTCCCTTGACACCGGCCATTCGCTGATACCTGTTTCAATACTTTGGCACAGTTGGCAGTTACAAAGAATTGAGCTTTGTCCCTTCTCGGGGGGGTTAAAAGCAAGTATGTTGATTGAGGATGCTCTTGTGAGCCAGCGCATGTAACAGTGTTTTTGTGCTGGCCATGGTTGTGGAATGACAGCCCTAGAAACAAGCTTGAAAATCCCGCCATTAGGCAGGCACGGGCAAGGAAGGGGGGCGGTATGGGTGTTGAGAAAGGAACAGAGATGGGATTGAAGGTAAGGAAGACACACACCCGCCCCCATCCCCCCCCCCCCCCCCGCCTTTCGGTGGGCTGCACAAGTTCACACACTCTTTTTGAAAAAGGGGATGAATGAGAAACTGGATGCATGCATTGACTAAATGTGGTTTGGGATCGTTAGCAAGGCGGTTGGAGAGGGAGAAGTTTGCAACTGAGGAGGTCTGGGGATGGTTATTTCATGATATGTGCGAGTGGCATGGGTTCCAGGGGAAGAAGGAAATTTGCTGCCTGCAAGAAGTGGCCACACCCTCACCACGTTGGACGATGGGAGAGTCCTTCTGTTTGGAGGCCTTGATGATACTGGGAAATTCCGCAACGATTCTTTTGTGTTGGATGCCCGCCGCATGACCTGGATGAGCCTCACTTCCTCTGGAATCATCAAGGGCGCTCCTCCCAAGGCTCGAGCCTACCACACGTACCTACCCTTCCTTGCTTCTTGTCCAGCATCCTGATACTTCCTTGACTGATGTCCTGGTCACAGCACTTCCTGCGTGAATGCACAATGCAACCCATGATCCATGAGGAAAGGTATGAGCTCCAGCTGCAGTTTGTCCTGATCCCTGCACAACTCTGTGATCAGTGTTTTGCCGAAAGGTTTGGAACTCGGCTGGGCTTTGAGCTCCTTGAAGCAGGCACATGGGCTTAACCCTACATCCCTTATCTGCCTGAGCTTGCATTGCGGAGCTCAAGGTTTTGATTTGGGGTTTAACTGACGTTGACCCTGGACCTTCATCAGCTACTGCTGTGGCTGGCCCTGCTACTGTTAGCATGAGGCCTAATTGTTGATCAGGAAGCATGCTTGGGCAACAGGGGGTTGGGGCTGTTCATGCAGTGCTACCCTGGTAGGCGAGCGGATCATTGTGTTGGGTGGCATGGGCCCAAAGCGCCCCTGGTCCCTCAAGGAGGTATGCCCTTACTGTCCCCCATTGTAATGAGGTCAGCATTCCTAAAGCTACTGTGAATGCATGTTCATTTTCATGTCAGCCTTCCCTACAGGAAAGGGGAGAAATTGGATCTTGCTGTTAGCACTACCCTTCATCATGGGGGAAAGTATCTTTTGAAGAGGGTGTCCATTGTGCACCCAATTGAGAAGTGGATTCCTATGCACAGTTGAGAGGAAGTGGGAAATTTTTTGTGGGGGGGGGGGTGGGGACGGGCGGGAGGGGGGCGGGGGCAACAGATATTTACAGAGAATAGAGGAGGTTGGGAGGAAGAGAGGGATAGAGGCGGTCAGAGGTGGACTTGCAGTCCATCAACAGCGCAGTCTGCTGTGAGAGCTGCAGGTGTACTCGCTTACCCCAAACGGGTGGCATTGGAAGGAGCACACTAGCGAAGTGCAGGGGGATGTGCCTACAGCACGCTCTGGCCACAGTGCAGTGGCACTTCCTGGAGGGCGCTTTCTCCTGCTCTTTGGCGGCGGCGATTCCACTGATGATATCTATCTCTGCAGCGCTCACATTCTTGACACTTTAACTTGGCATTGGTCCCAGCTCAATGTCCAGGTGGGGATGGCTTCGTCTGTTATGATCCAAATCGGTTTTATGAATGTGAATATGTAGAGCGAGCGATGTGGAGGCTGTTTGTCAACAATAATTTATCCTGAGACTTCCATTTCGTCCCTTGTGTGCTCTTACGTAATGGTTGCATGCACAACCCTGGTAGTGACCTGACAGGGTAAGGGACCTGCATAGCAACCTCATAGGGAGACATCTTAAGAACACCAGGTGCATTACATCACCAATAGGCATGAATTCTGCGAGATGTGGGACCTGTTGTCAGTGCAAAAATAAGGGCCAAAGAAACACTGAACAGGGAATAACCTGTTGGCTGCCTGATAGTTTTCGCGTACACAGGTTGTCTGTGCGGCCCAATTACTGCAGCCAAAATTGACATGTGCCCCTACTTAACGACACAAACGCCTTATTTGTTGCCCTGCTGCATGGTAGCCATGGGAAAGTCTAATATCCAATGAAGACCAGTACTCCTAAGTGGAGGAGCAAGAAGACTTGCCGCCTACTGAGGTGGAAATGGCTTCTAACAAAGGGCGTGCATGTGTGCAGGTGGGGCCAATAATTGAAAAGATGTGAGGGTGTGCAGGGGCACGAACGGCCTATTGGGAGGCTGGGCCATTCCATGGTCCTCACGCAGAAGGATGACCATCCTGTGATCGTTGTGCATGGAGGGCGTGCGAAGGAAGATACACTCCTACAAGACACCTGGGTTCTTGACATGATTCCCACCATGAACCCCCACGAGCCGGATCCCTGAGTTGTTAGCTGCAACGGTCCTCCTGGACTTTGAGGAACCGACTATTCATTTTGCAACCTCGGCCATACAAATAACCACTCTACACCTGATCATGATTACGGTAAGTATCCAATGAAAGACATGAAGGCTGATTTGCCGCTCAGCCCCTTAACTCTCCTTTCCTATCATATGTGCTCCTCCCTTGGCCCCCTCCTATCATATTGCGAGCATGAGACCCTAACAATGGACGGGTAACACATGTAATCTCGGAGGGCTTGTCAGCCACTGATTGATATTTCTTGCACGTTCTGGAGTTCGGCAGGATGCCACCATTTCTCCGTAGACAGTCAGACTAGTGTTGTGTTAAAACAGATGACCCCAGAACAGTTGTGTTGGTGGGTTGAATATCAGAGGTGAGTTGTGTGAGAGGTTAAAAACGTATCCTAGTGTAACGCTTGCGGGATTTCCGGGTGCCTACGTACGTGGTGGACTCTCAGTCAGGTTTGGCGTCTGTCAGAAATGCGGCCACTGTGACATTTGGGCATGTATGCTCGTGATGTGGTCAAGCTTTTCAACTCTCATCCTGGGACCGTGGCTGGTCATCTTCGGTGAGCAAGAGGACTCAGCGTATAGCACCGAACTATGTTTGCCTGGCTAGAATGAGCGTCAAGGCCAAATGGCTGCCCCATCACAGATGAGGATGTCAAGAGTGTTGCATCAATGCCGAGATTATTGAGGTGGCGTCGTGGTAGAAGGCAATGGCAAATTTGACCTTGCATGCTCACATACAAGCATGAGAATTTGGGCGGGAGCCTCAAATCCCAACCCGACCACCCCACATGGTATTGGCCTCAAATAGGACCTGGGCAATTGGGATTGGGAGCATGTTCATCGCTCAAGTTGTGGTCGCTGTACACCAGTGCAACACTTTGATGGCAGCATTGTACCGGCTCTTATGTGGGGACTACCGTTCACAGCTATACGCGAGATGTATGCTAGGAGCCACGGATAATCTTCCATTCAAGACACGCAGGAGTCCAGCGATGCCCAAGCCGCTGAGAATACCATTCAACAGGCTTTTGACCGAAAGCGCACAAGAAAACAAGTCTTAAACCCCAGATTGCACAACGTACTACCCTGGATAACAGAAATTCCTGCTCCTGCTAGTTTGCAGCCTTTACCACTGTGTAGCTTTCCCTGGTACCACAATGTCGATAGAGTTTAGAGCTCACCAGAGCCTAAGAGAGTCACCATATGTGTGTGCTGGACCACAAACGAAGGCGGGAAACAGAATTGCAAGACTAGAGGCCAAAATTTTACTACGCAGATCAATCCTTTCCCTTGCCAGAGTACATCACGTGATATGTAATGGAGATCCTCAGAACTTGTTCAGCCACTTGAAAATCGATATCCTGTTAGATCCCTCCTAGATCATTCCAACATAAGTCCCAAGGGTGCAACATCGAAGGCCTAAGCACTGAGGGGACACCAACCTTGGCGTCAATCTTCTGACTCCAAAGTACGAAGATGAAAAAAAGGAAAACTGATGTGCGTTATGAGGTGGGGAGAAAAAAGGATGGGATGAGAGGGGAGAAAAAAGGATGGGAGAGAGACCGTGTTCACATGCATACACACCCCTCCCCCCTTCTCTCTCTCACCGCTTTCTCCCCTCGGCCCCCCCTCTCCTCTGTCTGTGTGTGTGGTGGTTGGGGGGGGGGGGGGGTTGTAAAGGGACCAAGCTGACCTAAATCCACAGCCTGGCTCACGATTTGCATTGAAATAGAGTGCTCGCCTTCCAGACCAAAGCATGAACCACAGGAAACAATCTCTTGCACGATGCTAGGCGAAAACTTCGTTCAGTAGCCTGACGAGCAAGAAACGGTAACATTGATTAATGATAGCTGCAGATTATCTGCAGTTTGCAATACTTCAGTAGATGAACAAACGTTTATTCGTTTCCGAGCTGATGCTCGGGCTAGTGTTTCCGTGGGTACCAAACTCTGCGGGCCGTTCGGGATATAAAGGCCCTATCTGTCATTGCTTGACCTGGCTTCTAGCATTGCACGTTTTCACAAGTACAGGAGAGGAGAAGTTAAAGATCGATATTCCCGTTCTGATGATCTGTATGACTAAGTCTCCGCAATCGCATGTCTCCGCTCTACAGCTTCTCATTACAATGGAAGGTAGGATAAGCCAGAAAAACAATTGCGAAATTGCTAAGGAGGTAGGCTTTTGCATCACGTCTTAAAACCTCCGATTGTAGCTTCATGTTCGAACGTCGCGTGCTTCGGGTACCTTAGTTGCGATACCATTGAGCACGTGCTGGTTGGGAGTTTGGGTACGGTCGCCACGTCTGGCTAGGCTCCCTGCAGGTTCTTCACGTGCTGCTCCACGTGTGCGCGTTCGAGTTCCGAATTTGCTCACGTGACGGTGTTAAGCAAGCCTTCAAAGCCGCCTGAGAAGACTTTCAGCGAGGACATTCGTACTGACAAAAAGATGGATCCAACACTGCTCTCTGGTCGGGGGGCTCCTGCCCAGCATTTTCCCATATATGGAAGGGGTAGCAGTACGCGATCAGTATCCAGTTTTGTGGGAGAGAAGCATTTTTCCCGTGTTTCTAAGTCTCGGAGGGCTGCACGTGATGCCTCGCGGCGGCAGCTTGTGCAGGCGATTGCAGCTCCCGAAAAGGTTAAGCCGTTAGATTCTGCGGCATTTCTAGCATGGGCGGACGCTTCAAAAGTTAAGAAGAGGGAAGATATTAAGTCCATCATGATCCTCGGAGCCGGCCCCATCGTGATAGGGCAGGTACGATCAAACTGTGCGTATGGAAGGCAACCCTAGATAGATCACTATAACGACTTGATCATTGGTATTTGCTGCAGGCATGCGAGTTTGATTACTCCGGCACACAGGCCTGCAAAGCTCTCAAGTACGCCCATGAAGTCGCAAGCCGTCTCCTCTATGCGTCTTGTGAGCGTCATTAAGTAATGCTAACAAACTATTGACACATGTACAGGGCTGAGGGCTATAAGGTCATTCTATTAAACTCGAATCCGGTAGGTCCTGGGCTGGACGGCGGATGTTGTAGGCTATCCCCTTTTCGGATGTAAGCTCCTAAGACGTTTGGTCATTCGCAGGCTACAATCATGACTGATCCCAACACCGCTGATAGAACGTATATCGGGCCGATGACCCCGGAGTTGGTAGAACAGATTATTGCGAAGGTCACCCCTGTCCGCATTGCAATTTAAAAACATTGTATCCTTGAACTGCTATACTTGAAAAATTTCTATCAATTCGGTATCAAGTGACTATTATCATGCCGCATTTGATTGGGGTCCCGCATGGATGAGTTTAACCTAATCGTGATACCTAGTCTGACAGTCATGCTTAATCGTTATGCATTCTCTGAAATTTCTGTCTGTATGATGCAATGAAGTGTAGAAAGGACGTTAGAAACGATGAAAAGCACTATGAAATTCAGTTTGGGAGACTGACTTGACGTGAGTTGGGACCCTATGTGTGGATGTCACTGGCAAATTTCCCCTGGGGGCGGGGCTATTTTTTCCCCCCCCATGTGAAAATACAGGCTTGGGAAGTGCACAGGTCTAGGGACTACCTCATACAGCAGTTGAGTAGTATCAGTGCTTTCGTTATCAGTGAGGATTTCTGGTTGCTTTGAAGTGCATGCCAAGATTCCGATCAAGAGTCTGCAGCTGCTCCTGAAAGCAGTCACAAGCTTCATTGAAGAGTATTGTGGTTGGGGCTCCTCCAGGAAAAGCCCGATGCAGTCCTGCCAACCATGGGCGGCCAAACTGGTCTCAATCTGGCCAAGGCGCTCTCAGAGGTGAGACCCTCCTCCTGCCTACATTTGAAGCCGACGTTCTGATCAAGTCAGGGAGTAAGGCGTGATCTGGTGCTCTCTGGTCCACTGTCAAACATTCTCATGATTGTGGTACATCAGTGGAGGTTCCTCACTTCCTCCCATGCCCTCCATTCACGGTTTCTTGCCCGCCCCCTCTCTATTTTTGTTCTTTTTTGCCCCTCTTTGTTCCTCGTCCATCTTGCCCCCTCTGTTCGTTCTCTCTCAATACCCGCTTCCCTTGCGTTCCCCTGCCCTCATCTGACCCACTGCCCCCCGCCCCCCGCTTTTTCCCAAAACATACACACACACACACACACACACACACACACACACACACACACACACACACACACACACACACACACACACAAAAGGGAGGTTCTCTGCGCCCTCCACCTTTGCATCTCCCCCCTCCTGCACCCCCTTACTTCATCTTCCTGGTGCACCTGTCCTCTTGTTGGACCAAAACAACAATTATTTGACAGGATGGGTTGAGGGCTTACCTTGACTGTGCTGCCTCCCTCTCCCCTGTGTGTATCGATGTGAGGGGGACGGGGTGTGTCGGGGTTGTCTGGTGCCCCCCCCCCCCCCCGTCTATCTTGTAAACGCACCCGTACGCATGCGCATGCGCTCGCGCGCGCGAGCACACACACACACACACACACACACACACACACACACACACACACACTCTCTCTCTCTCTCTCTCTCTCTCTGTGTGTGTGTGTGTCTGTGTGTGTGTGTGTGTGTGTGTGTGTGTGTGTGTGTGTGTGTGTGTGTGTGTGTGCGTGCGCGCGCGTGTGCGTGCGCGCGGGCGAGTAAGGCTTTTGTGTATAAGTGGGTGTGGGGCATCAGCTGATTTGGTTGAGGACTTGGGTGTCGGGGTTATACAGCAAGGGATTCTGGATAAGTATGGGGTGGAGTTGATTGGGGCCAAGCTGCCATCCATCAACAAAGCTGAGGACCGAGAGCTCTTCAAAGTGGCCATGGACAAGATTGGACTCAAGACCCCCCAAAGTGGCACAGCCACAAATTTGGA
>KV908461.1:328002-333002 GCA_002005505.1 Botryococcus braunii
GAGCCCTGTTGGGTGAATTTCTTCAATAATTAGTCCCCAACAATGAGAAAATAGCCTGAAGCCGCGTTTGAGTTTCTTCAACAGTCAGGCCCCAACAATAAGTTTGGGAATCAGATTGAGTGGGCACTCTGATGGGCACAGGGGGCAATTGAAGGCGGGTTGTGGGAGAGCACAGGTGCAACGCCATTGGAGGTGAGAGGGCGTAGAAAGGCACTGGGAGTAGTGCCCAGCATGAAGAGGGTGGACACCTGTGCAGCCGAGTTTGAGGCCCAGACGCCTTACATGTACTCCTCCTACGACGGCTTCACCGAGGCAGAGCCCACCAACAACAAGAAGGTGCTCATCTTGGGCGGCGGGCCCAACCGCATTGGGCAGGGGATCGAGTTTGACTACTGCTGCTGTCATGCCTCCTTCAGTCTGAGGTGTGTTGTTTTTGCGGCCCCCCTTCTTCCCCCAACACCAACCCACCCGCGCGCGCATTGTGTGTGTGTGTGTGTGTGTGTGTGTGTGTGTGTGTGTGTGTGTGTGTGTGTGTGTGTGTGTGTGTGTGTGTCTGTGTGTGTGTGTGTGTGTGTGTGTGTGTGTGTGTGCAGAGAGGGAGAGGGAGAGGGGGGAAGAGGGAGGGGGGGGGGAGAGAGAGAGAGAGAGAGAGAGAGAGAGAGAGAGAGAGAGAGAGAGAGAGAGAGAGAGAGAGAGAGAGAGAGAGAGAGAGAGAGAGAGAGAGAGAGAGAGAGAGAGAGAGAGAGAGAGAGAGAGAGAAGGGGAAGGGGGTGGGGAAGCTGTAAATTTCTTTGTTTTTGTCATAAGATGCCAGGATTTGCTGAGGCATGGTGGGGGTAATGAGCAGGGACGAGGGGTATGAGACCATCATGATGAACAGCAATCCGGAGACGGTGTCGACAGACTACGACACATCGTCCCGCCTGTACTTCGAGCCCTTGACGGTGGAGGATGTGCTGAACGTGATTGATGTGGAGCGACCTGACGGCATCATTGTGCAGTTCGGAGGCCAGACGCCTCTCAAGCTGGCGCAGCCCCTTCAGGAGGCGCTGGCTCTCAACCCCATTCCTGCTGCCTCAGGTCCCTCTCTCCCTTCCTCTACCTCACTCACTTCCCCCCCTCTCTCTCTCTCTCTCTCTCTGTGTGTGTGTGTGTGTGTGTGTGTGTGTGTGTGTGTGTGTGTCTGTGTCTGTCTGTCTATTATGGCATGCGGGTGCGCACGCGCAGGTGTGTGTGGTCATCAGAGTGTGTGTATCAGGGACGGAGAGAGAGAGAGAGAGAGAGAGAGAGAGAGAGAGAGAGAGAGAGAGAGAGAGAGAGAAGAGAGAGAGAGAGAGAGAGAGAGGGGGGGGAGAGAGAGCGTGTAAGTGTGTGTGTGTGCGTGCGTGTGTGTGTGTGTGTGTGTGTGTGTGTGTGTGTGTGTGTGTGTGTTTTGTGTCTGCATGTCTGTCCGGGCAGGTCTTTTTGTGGGGAGGGAGGTCGGAAAGTTTGGTGCGGGATCCTAAACAGGCCCGGGGGCGGGGGACTGCAGGGGAGGGAGTGGTGAAGATCTGGGGAACCCAGCCGGAAAACATCGAGGAGGCGGAAGACCGCGACCTGTGGTACGGGATCCTAAACAGGCTCCAGGTGAGGCAGCCGCCTGGCTTTGTGGTGACGAGCGAGGACGAGGCCCTGGATGCTGCCAACAAGCTGGGCTTCCCCGTCATGGTCCGCCCCTCCTTCGTCCTGGGAGGCCGCGCCATGGAGATTGTGTACAGGCGCGCCCTGCACATCCTCCCCACCTCTTGAGGTCCTAGAAAAAGTGTAAAGTGTGCTTGACCCGGCACATGCGGAGAAGATGTTATGTAAGCACCACCAATGAGGTCGTCCTCGCCTCCTCGCCTGCGCACCCTCATCCCTTCTTGGTCGCGGGAACTTCGTTTCGCGAAACTGTGTCTTGGAGGAACTCTCCCAACAGCTGGGGGGCCCACCTGGATGCGGAGATAGCAGCTTAATGAGATTTATTGTGCAATTGGCCCGTATGGTTTCGACGGTCTCCAGGAGGTCGCGCCGACTCGCTCCCCCGTCCTGGCGCCCCCGCGGGACCCAGTCCTCAACAACACCAGTCCCGAACAAATGCCAGATTATGTTTTCCACCAGTCCAAAAGACGGCTCTGTCACAGACTGGATTCTCTCAAGGCGAGCCCGAGTTTTTTAGAAGTCGAAAACACCCCCCCAGGAACCAAAGGCACACAGCAACATAAAACAGCCCTTGAAGTCCTTCTAAGAAAGAGCCCAAAAAAGGAAGTACAGGAACAGCCAAACAAGAAGATTGCCGTGTAAGAAAATCAGCCGGAAAAGGAAGGAACAGCCCCTCAAAGATCCCGCAGCCTTATCATAGCTTTAATTCGTGTGCGGGGGTGCGTGCGGTGCAGCAACAAAGATCTGAGGAGGTACATTGAGAATGCTGTGGAGGTGGACCCGGAGCGGCCAGTGCTTGTGGACAAGTATCTGGACCGTGCCGACGAGATTGATGTGGATGCGCTCTGCGACAAGGACGGCAACGTCACCATCTGCGGTATCATGCAACACATTGAGCAGGCTGGCGTTCACTCAGGCAAGCCTCCTGCTCTTCTCTCCGTTTGCACTGAATTGCAATTGCATGCTCCACACCCCCCCCCCCCTCCTGGGATGTGTGTGGTGGGGAAATTGCTTTTTTCTTTTTTTTTTTTTTTTTTTTTTTTTTGGGGGGGGGGGGGGGGGAGGGGTGGGGGAAGGGGGAGGTTTGGTTTTCCCACAAATCACCCTCAAAAAAGGGAGGGGGGAGGGAAGGGGGGAGAGCTTGCCTTCCCAGTGAAGAGGTCCAGCCTAACCTCCACCACGACCTCCCCCCTTTTTAAAAATGGGTGGGGTGTGGGGGCGGGTGGCAGCATATCACTTGAGAGTGCGGGCTTCTTTTTCTTCTTTTATCCCCATTGGGGCCCCCCGGGGGGGGGGGAGTTGGGGGATGGCCGAGGTTTGTGCCGCTTTGAAGATAACGTCTTGTCCTTTGTCTCGGCGCATTGGGGCCCCCTTCCCCCTTTTACCGACCGGCCACTCTATAATAGACGGGAGCTCCTTTTTTTTGGGGGGGGGGGGGATGGGGGGAGAGGAGGGAAGGCTCAGGATCTGCGAGTCCCGGGCAAGTCACGAGCGGGCACTGCAGGAGGGGAGCAGGTGATGACTTTTGAGTGGAGTGTGTGGGGGTCTGCCAGGTGACTCAGCCTGTGTGATTCCGACACAGACAATCCCGGAGGCCTGCTTGAAGACCATCAGGGAGTGGACACCCGCCATCGCCCGAGCCCTCAAGGTGGTGGGCCTCCTCAACATCCAGTACTGCATCCAAGACGATCAGGTGCCTACCCCTCCCCCCTTCCTACCCCTTCCTTGCACACTTCCCTCACAGCCTTAAGGAAGTCCGAGTCAACTGCGAGTCTTAAGGAAGCCTGGCTTAAAGAAGTCTGGTTGAAGGAAGTTCAGCTTGAGGAAGTCTGGGTCAACCTCGAGGCAGGAAAACTTGACCGGGCTGCCTTCATGCCCAATTTGGATGTGCATTTTTGGCCATTGCTGTGCAGGTTTTCTGGAAAGCGATGCAAAATACATTGGTCTACACGCAAATTCAGCTCTGGTGCCATGCCTTGTGCGTGAGTGAGAAAATTGGATGCGAGTGCGTTCGTCTGCATGCACACCCGTGTGTGGCCACCGTGCTTGGGTAGATGGATAAGTGGTCTTAGTTTTGTTTGTGTACATCTAAAGGATATTTATCCGTATGGAGGGGGGAGCTGGTTGAAAACCGGTTATTAACCGGATTGTTAACACCAAACGAGATGATTTAAGCTGTGACCATTGATATGGCGACCAGTTGATTTGACCCCGGCTTTGGTTTAATGTAGTTAACAACATTGGTCTTGTCCAAACTGGCAATGTGGAACATGGCAGAGCATTAAAATAATCGCTACCGAGCCCCAGACTAATCGTCATCTACATAGTACTGTGGAAATTGATGTACGGTACAGATCGGTCTGGAAGCGCAGAACACTGCAGAACACGCAGACACACCTCGATGCCCTAATGTTAGCAAAGACTCCTGGAAACCTGTGCAGGTCGGTGAATTAGTGTTTTGCAATCTGCGGTTCAAGATCATTTGCCTCCAGCAATGTTGTCCTCAGCCCTGTTTGTCCTCCTTGTAAAAAACATGGCTGTGTGGCATATTCCAATCTTTCCTGCAGGGTCCTTGGCCTCAAGTTGGTTGCTCGTCGAGGTCGGGCTTGTTTTGGTGCGGCCATTAATGAGTTTTGCTTTCCTTCCGTCTTTGTGGTGATGGAATAAATGTCTGTCTTGAGTGGTGTCGTTAGCGCTGACACATGCCCAAATTTATCGGGAACTCTTAAAGGTTATGATTTTGCACGTTCTCCCCACTTTCTGCTGTGGCGCTGCTTCCCTCCTACTTTGCAGGCTATCTGACCTTGTGCATGATTTGGTGCTGTTGTGAGTGGCGTAGCCTTGCTCCTCAAGCGGTTCTCCGGAGAAGTACCAAGAGCGAGCTATGCGGGAAAACAAGGGTTGGAGCTGGGCTTAAAACATACCTACATGAAAAACGGCTCTTAAAGGCGTGTACAACAACTCTTTTGCAGGCCTGAAAAAGGACTCTTACAGGCCTGAAAAACGTCTTATAAAAGGCTTGGAAAACGGAACTGCAAGTGATGGGATGAGGAGGGAGCAGGTGTACATCATAGAAGCAAATGATGATGATGGTGTCCATCATAGAAGCAAGTGATGGGGTGAGGAGGGAGCAGGTGTACATCATAGAAGCAAATGATGATGATGGTGTACATCTAGAAGCAAGTGATGGGGTGAGGAGGGAGCAGGTGTACATCATAGAAGCAAATGATGATGATGGTGTACATCTAGAAGCAAGTGATGGGGTGAGGAGGGAGCAGGTGTACATCATAGAAGCAAATCCGCGGGCGTCCCGCACAGTG
>KV908461.1:335502-360502 GCA_002005505.1 Botryococcus braunii
GCGCGTGTGTGTGTGTGTGTGTGTGTGTGTGTGTGTGTGTGTGTGTGTGTGTGTGTGTGTGTGTGTTCGTTTGTCCGTGGTCTCCTTATCTTCCTCCCCGCCTGGCGCCGGGGGGCAGGGACATGTTTTATGCTGCATGGATTGCACTGGGAAGGCGGGGAAAGCAGGAGGGTTGGGCCGGGGGGAGGGGGGGGAGCCAGCAGGAAGATGAGGTAAATGAGGGGTTGCGGTGGGCAGGCGATGAGCCGGATGTGAGGGACGGGAAGAACCTGCGCAGAGATGCTCTGGGCTTGAAGGTGCCCATCATCACCACTGTGGCGGGGGCTAAAGCCACCGTGGCCGCCTTGCGTGGCGTTCTGGATGCTCCTCTCACTCAGACTCCCATCCAGGATTACTTCTGAGCCCCGCGTATGCCAGCCAGGACGTCATGCTCAGACTGGCTTTTTCTGCAGGCTGTCCCCGAATGACGTTCTCTGAACGTGACCAACATTGACCAATACGGGCACCGAGGGGATGAGAAACTAGGATCTTGGCAATGGCTCCTCTGAGAATGTTTAAAGGGGCATTGAGAAATTAGGAGCCTGCAATGGCTTCTGTTGGAATGTGCGCAAGGGGATGAGAAGCTTGGATCTTGCAACGGCACATCAGAGGTCAAGTAGAGTGCGCTAGGCTGGCGGGGATCCGCTTTTGGGGTGCATAGCTTGTAGGAAATACAGGAATGTGGGATCGTGTAGCTTAAGGGCAATTTCCTTTTTCGGGGTTTTTTTTTTTGGGGGGGGGGGGGGAGCGGGGATGCTAAGGAGCTAGAGCATTACGTTCCTCCCTCTTTCTTTCTGAAGGGAAATAATGCAAGGGTGGGGAATCAGAAGAATGCAGGGAAGGGGCTGACTGAGGTGGGTCCTTCACACGACTTTCTGGTGTGTCTAGGAACAATCTTTACACGTCGGCTGCTGTTGGTGACGTGGGACGATGTTACAGGCTGCAGAAGCTGGTGCTGCCTAGGGCGAGGGGTTTGCACGTCTGTTGTGGGTGTATAGGGGATGTTCACGTATGGAGGAAAAAGAAGGGGTTGGGGGTCCGCCTGATTACCCCGCATGGAGGGGCCTCTGACTGTTTTGTACCTTAATCAATTACTCAATTCATCAAACGCAGCTGCCCAAGCAGAGGGACGCGTCGAATGCTAGTGGTGGCTCCTGCTACTGTAATCAGATCAACGACATGAATGTACCAACATTTTGACAAAGTACAGTCTCAAATACCAATAATCGGGAACAGAATCGCATCGTGCTCTGTGAGGTGCAGGCTTCCGTGATTCCTGTCTTGCTCCAGTACTGTCTGTATTGCTTCACTACTGTGTTGCTCCAGTACTGTCTGTATTGCTCCAGTACTGTGTTGCTGCAGTACACCAACCGTGAAGTAGGTGCCGACTCCAGGGCTGTGTCTCTAGGACTTGCCAACAAGGACATGACAGAAACGTGAAAGAATGGTAGCAATGCTCGTGAATGGAGGAATTGCTTGCGACTCCAGTTCTCTCGATCTATTCCTACCAGAAGGCAACCGTGAACAGTGCAAGTAGTTGGTGCCTTGCCTTTAAGAGGTCGCACCGTGTCTGGTCTGTCTAGAGCAGCTTGTTAGAACAAACGCTTCCCCTCCTCTTAGGGGAGGGGAGGGGGATGCTGGTGGAAGATGGTGAAACAGCATATTGGGCAAAATGGAGGTGTCCCTGACAACTGCATTGTCAGATGTGAAAAAGTTTGGTGCAGTGGTATGTCCTGGTGCAAGGCTTCGCAT
This sequence comes from Botryococcus braunii, assembly GCA_002005505.1. NCBI lineage: Eukaryota > Viridiplantae > Chlorophyta > Trebouxiophyceae > Botryococcus > Botryococcus braunii. The sequence continues at coordinate 337,294 of KV908461.1, forward strand.
TGTGAAGACATTTATGTCCATACGCTCGCTCAGGAGGGGTCGTGGAAGCAATAGTTAAGAAGAGCAGTACATGCAATGCAGCCGGAGATGGGAGGTGTAACGCAAGGGCCTGGGCCTGTGGAGACTTTGGAGTTTTGTAAAGCATTTTACACAGAAGGGAGTGTTTCACTTTAAGTGAGTGGGTTTTAATGATTGTGTTACATGTCTAAGCAACACTAGAAGCCCGCTATTTCTTGACGTGCAAAGGATGCTGTGATAACACGTGAGTTTAAGAAGGGAAGGATATGAGCGGAACTTCATGAAACACGCCTGCTTATGTACAACAACACAGTGACAGCAATGCTGCCCTATACCGGGTGACGCAGGGAGTGTTTTTTTTTTTGGGGGGGGGGGGGTGGGCTTCCCCAGGATGAGTTCCTGCCATCGTTTCCAGGTTCTGAACGTTTAATGTATGTCAATCCTGACGGACAGTTTGCTCACAAATCCCAAGATTGCTACCAATACGACCTGTTAGAAGAAAAGCGAAAAGTATCAACCCTGCATTGAGGTCAAAGACAAAAGTAAAGGGGATGCAGTCTGACGCCTGGCAGTCTTGTCATACTTGTCGACATGCAGCCTTACTCACATGGCTGGGTGGGTGCCAAGTTGACTCTGGCCCATGTGGCCCATGTGGGCTGGTCACCCGGTGCCAGCTTGAATCAGGAAGCAGGAATTGAGGCTTGCAAGGAATCATGAAGCATGAACTGAGATAGAAACTCTTTCTCCACTTCATGCAGATCCCCAGGGATGACGAGGCAGTGCAATGGAGGGCCCAGGTCCACTTCGGCAACTTCGCTCAGAGGCCCAGCAACAATGGCCTGATTGTCGGCGCCTAATCTGGCAAGACCAACACACAGGGTAGAGGTGTCTACGGCGCCCTCTCTCCTTTCTTCCTCGATTAGGAGGAGCTGTGTTATTGCCTGACCAACAGTCATATACCGTGGAGGCTCATACTTGGGCTTGCCCCTTGCTAACGACTCCAGCGTTGGCTCCTTCACCTGTCCAGACCCCATTACCTCCTTTCGTTCCAAGGCATCTGCATGGGGTTGGGTAGTGTGCCGTCTGTACTTCATGGCGATGCAATGGGATACGCACTGTGTACGGTACATTTGGAAGAGATTCTACTTACTTTCACTCGCCATGTGGGCCGGTGAAAGCACAGGTTCACCTCTTTCGCGTTGCTCTTTCGATCCAGTTCAAATTGACGAATTGCTCACTTTGCTCACTCTTTGCTGGTGAATTTCTATCCGCTTCATGGAGCAGTTTGTCAGGAGCAATTTGGAACTTCACCAGCAGAGAGTCAAAAGCCATCGCAGCCAGTTTGACTGGGCGTGCATTGATCTCGATAGGAGATTTCAAACTTGAATGTTGAAAGGATAAGGAGGGAGCTTGCTTGAAAAGCAGAGGAACAGGGAGCTCAAGTTGTGATAGGTTTCCAAACAAAGCGAGATTCTAAGTGTGAAGCAGGGCCGACCTTAATATCCAAGAGACACAGCGTGTGGAGGCCCCTCTGTCTGTTTCCCAGAAGCTTTGGGTAGAAGCTGTCGGGCTGCCAGGACTCAGTGAAGAACACCATCGAAATGGCCTGTCCACAAAATCCCCCCCCTCCCTTTCTCAAACCCCCTACAATGGATACACTGCACATTTATAAACACAATCCGTCGTTTTACTCTAATAGTAATTTGTCTGCACATTAATATCCACTATGAAGGCCCTGGCAAACCCAACAAAGGCTTCCAATTAGCTTGTAGGCAATACTTAAGATGCTATGATGGTTCTAGCAGGCTCAAATCAGGCTACTATTTACAAATTACCAGCATCAAAATCTGCATGACAACCAGCAAGATCGCATCTCATGCGAGAAGAACAAGTTGCTGTTGTCAATCTGCAATGCCTGTACTGCTTTCCCGTCGAGCAGGGATGAAAGATTCTCGAGGTTGACAACCTGGTTGGCCTAGTCCAGACAGCAACGACATTTTTCCTTTTCTGCAGGGGGCAAACTCCCTAACTGTCCTATGCTATACAGCATACCCAGATGAAACACACAGGCTCTCCATCACTTGGACATACACGTCCGCCATCAACTGCTGCTTTGTATCAAAGGACTAACTAAAGCTATACCATGCGTCGAGAATTGCAGACGGAAGCACGTCAACCATACCCTTTGGCGAGCACTTGGCGCTTGAATGCCTCAAGCAGGAAGATGTACCGCATTGCCATCCCCATTTGCTAGTCTGGCCCCATGAAAATGACAGACCACGCATCGAAGGTGCTCGCTTCCAAATCCCAAGGCAAACCCTCACTTGTTCTCTAAACCCCGAGGCTTGGCCAGGCACAGCCAAGGAAGGGGTCCCTTGAGGAAAATGTGGCTCCAGAGGCAACATGGTCCTGTCCTTAGTCTGCGGTGCCCCACTACCTTTGGACAGAGGACAACTGGAACGAGGGACCCTGTTGGACTAGCAGCGTACCTCACCAAAGCGGTACAATTGCAGTCCACAAGCTCCAACAGCATTCATGACAGAGGCATTATGGATGACTTGTACTGGGACTCCATCGTCCCTCGCCCTCAACTGCAGATCCGTGTGCGTTGTGGCTCTGTTGCCCACCCCCAACACCCTTCTTTGAAGCCTTCCCTTCCCTACCGTTGAGCACGGGACCTGCCTCCCCAGCCTCAGCTGACACCGGTGACAAGTATACGAGAGAGAGAGAGACAGAGAGAGAGAGAGAGAGAGAGAGAGAGAGAGAGAGAGAGAGAGAGTGAGAGAGAGAGAGAGAGCAAGTGTGTGTGTGTGAGAGAGAGAGAGAGAGTGTGTGTGTGTGAGTGTGTGTGTGTGTGTGTGTGCGAGAGAGAGCGAGAGAGAGAGAGGGGGGGGGGAGAGAGAGAGAGAAGAGAGAGAGAGAGAGAGAGAGAGAGAGAGAGAGAGAGAGAGAGAGAGAGAGAGAGAGAGAGAGAGAGAGAGAGAGAGAGAGCCCATTGTACCTAACAGTTCCGTGTAAGACATGTCTATACCTCAACCAATGCTTGTAACGACCCTCACACGTCAACGCACTGCTCCCCGGGTGGGGGAGGGGGGGGGGGGGGGGAGTGGGGGGCATGCACTTCATCAGCAGAAGTGCCTCGTTGTGAAGATCAGGCATGTAGAATGAAAGGCAACTTATAGTGAAAAATTCTCTGGTGCTTTGTGAAGGCAGCTGCACGTGGAGTTATACGCGCTGTTCTGCAATACATAAGTCTTCCATTTCCACACCTACAACCCTCAACAGCAACTCGAAAGGCACTTGACAAAGGACTGGCCTAACACCAGATGTCGCACCCACACAAGCAACCCCTCCCAAGACACGTGTGGGCGCAGAAACGGTCCCTGAACTTATGTCAGAACCTATGTGGGAAGCAAAAACATACCCGAAGGGGTCACCAACCACAAGAAAGGCGACGTCCTCCGCCTTGGCTATCTTCAGGATGGCATCTGCCCCCTGCCCTTGCACCCTCAGTCCCAGCATGCTGCACTGCACATGTAACAGAGCTTTTGGCCCCAAAAAGAAGGTGAAACTACAATGATGTCACAACACAGCGTGCTGTACCCCGAGGATGGCCCCAAGTGCCTACATAGCCGACATGCATGCAGTCTCCTCACATGCATTGATTGGGCTGAGCTTGTCGAAGCCTGGTGCATCACTTTCCCCTCACCATGCCCAGAGCATAGGGAAGAGGGAGGGAGGGATTACTATGAGAGTTGTTTGCGGATTGGAAATCCAATTAACGCTGCTCGGTATGCTCAGCCAACTCAGCGCGATTGGCCAGACTTCAAACAGCCTCAAAGAAAGAGGAGCGGGGGGGAGAAAAGGGGGGAAGGGAAAGGGGGACAGAGAACGAGAGGTGGAGGGAGGGAAAGGGGGGAAGAGACGGAGGGACAGACAGAAGGGATAGGCCCCCCGGGGGGGGAGAGAGAGAGAGAGAGAGAGAGAGAGAGAGAGAGAGAGAGAGAGAGAGAGAGAGAGAGAGAGAGAGAGAGAGAGAGAGAGAGAGAGAGAGAGAGAGAGAGAGAGGGGGGGGGGGGGGAGCGGAGAGACAGAGAGAGAGAGAGAGAGAGAGAGAGAGAGAGAGAGAGAGAGAGAGAGAGAGAGAGAGAGAGAGAGAGAGAGAGCGAGAGAGAGAGAGAGAGAGAGAGAGAGAGAGAGAGAGAGAGCGAGAGAGAGAGAGGGGGGGGGGAGGGAGGCCGAGGGAAGCACAAGAGTGAGCGAAGATACATAAAAGGTGAGGGGAGGTGGGGAAAGAGAGAGCAAATAGGGGGAAGAGAGAGGGCGGGAGAGACAGCGTGTGCAGGTAGGGAGGGTCCTGAGACACACGCAACCACCCTCCCAAGACACACAGACACCTACACAGACCCGCTCCACTGGCAGGCCAAACTTCATGAACAGGCCAAAGAAGGACTAGCAAGAAGCCAGAGGGCCAGGACCCACCGTCTCCACCATCTCCCGATCAGCCACCACCACTTTCTTCCCGTAGAACGCCTCCTGCATCATAACACAAATTTAAGCATCGCTTAGAGCTGAGCGACTGCGCTCTCAAAGTACCTGATGCACTCACACAGCTTCAGGGCCTTGCAATAAGGGCCGATGCAATTAACAGGAAAGGTCTGAGTGGTGAGGCCATGAACTCATTGTGCAAAGCAGGAGGCCACAGATATTCATATGAGCTCTTCTGTCGGGGAAATACCACCCATGTTTGGTTGTCAGTCAAGATCGTCCAGCGAGCAAGACACGGCACATCAGGGGGCAATGAGCAAGGAAGACTTTTAAGCGTCGCATTGACGCTTTCAGCACAACACAGGCAAGTTATCAGCAGAGCTGATGCCTGCAATCACGTGCTTGCAGGAGGAGATCATGGTAGCATTCTTTGCAATGAACTATGACGAAGCCCCTCGGGGTTCTGCAGCCATTAGATTTTAACCAATTTAAAGTGGAACAAGAGAGGAGTTTCTTCATAAAAATGCCTTTGAAGTGTAAGGATCCTCAAGCAAATGTGAGATTTGTTACAGGAACTTTACAGGAACTTAACAGAGAACAACTGAAACAAAAACCTTCTAGGGAAGCACATTTCCTCTCATAAACCCTGACCTCGTGAAGTGCTCCAACTCACACAATTTGAATGGACTGTGTATCCCAAAAGTGGCAAATTCTTGTAAGTGAGAAAGAGGAGCTGATCCATGACCTACGACCAGGGTTGTTGATTCTGGCCATATAACGCCAAAATGGCCGCACAAGGCTTCAACCATTACTAGTTTGGCCGATTGGCCGACCAAATGGGGTAGCAATAAGGCCAGTTTTGCTGCATGCACGTTCACCTTTGCTGGCTTTCCGGCCATGGAGAGCTGCAAGCTATTTCCGAAATGATGTACTTTCAGGCCAGGTGGCCACAGAGTTTGAAGCTTCCTTTAGGATTGCTGATCATGCCTAGCCTGATTCCTACTGATTATTTTGTTTATGTGCTTATGCCTGTGTTTCCCCCCCTCTGTTTCCCCTCCCCCCGCCCTCGCCCTCTCTCTCCCTCCCTCTCCCCCCCCCCTCTCTCTCTCTCTCTCCCCCCCCTCTCTCCCCCCCCCCCCCCCCTCTCTCTCTCTCTCTCTCTCTCTCTCTCTCTCTCTCTCTCTCTCTCTCTCTCTCTCTCTCTCCCCCCCCCCTCCCTCTCTCGTTCTCTCTCTCTCTCTCTCTCTCTCTCTCTCTCTCTCTCTCTCTCTCTCTCTCTCTCTCTCCCCTCTCTCTCTCTCTCTCTCTCTCTCTCTCTCTCTCTCTCTCTCTCTCTCTCTCTCTCTCTCTCTCTCTCTCTCTCTCTCTCTCTCTCTCTCGTTTGTGCATGCGTGTTCCCGCATGGGTGTGACCGCACTTGTGCGCACACCCGCGGCCACCCGTGTGCAAGGGTGCGTGTTTCCACATGGGCGTGCATGCAGCGGTGAACAGCGGGAGGAGTTCCATGCTAGTCTGGAAAAGGTGACAGCTAAAACGATGCTAGACGGGCTTCCAGAGGCAACCTTCCCACTGCAGGACTCATTGCGCCCATGCAGGCCTACCAGACAAACCTGGCTGCAACCTACTACCGAGTTTGGGTTTTCCAGGCCAGACAAGCTGCAGGAGGCTTGTTGTGGGGTTTGACTCCGGCCATCAAAAGCTGCAGAAAACATGAGTGGATGCAGGTTTCAAGGCCATGTGGCCGTGACGGAAAAATGAAATCGACAACCGTGCCTACGACCAGACTGCCTTCAACATAAGGGTTGGCAATGGCCTTGGAGGCTTGATATGAAGACCAGGAGTGGCGAGGCTTACCAGTCTCTCTTCATCCACCAGGAGTTTGGACGTGTATGACTCGAGGTAGATCCGACTACATTTTCTTACCGCTTCAAGTCCCCTACGTTATTTCATGCAGTGCATAAGTGACAGTCAGTCGGGTTGCTGATGACCGAGCTGTGACTGGTCCAAAACTGAGGTCTAGAACTTGTCTGATGGACTGTAGATTTTAGTAACTGCAAATTATTATCTACTTTGAATATGAATCCCCGCTTAGTGTGTTCAAAGCAGCAGGGGGCAACGTGTATTTCGTACTGCTTCAGCAAATTGCACCACGTCGGCTCACCTTACAGTAATGTCCTTTTCATCCCATAATCCCAGTCCAATTATATATAACATCTTAGTAAGATGCCTTGGCCATGTTTGGACACGTGCTGTGAGCTTTTTTGATGTGAAAAGCTAGGGAACTCGGCCCACAACGACCAAGTCCGCGCTGGGAAGGTAACCACTTCAGATTTCGATTAATTTCGTCACTGAAATCTTGACAACTCAGTCGTGCTCTACAAACCACGCAAAATACGTGCTCCAACACAGCACGGAGCTAGGTCCGCAAGATCTGCTTGAGGGATCGCTCGAAAAACATTGCTCAAATACATACACATTTCAATCGTACAGGCTTACTGATCGGACATTATATTGAAGAACGTTGCAAAATTTAGGACGCTGTGCAGCCGGGTCAAAATCGATAGCATGTTCGCAAACTATCGGGAACATTTGGTACGGGAGCATGCAGGTCCCAACCTTTTTTCTAGGTTCCGTAAAAGACGACATGCACGTGCACACTTTACCCTTTTGCTAAGAACATGTTAACGGATATACCAAAAGGATCCAATTAGACAGGCACATGCACTCTTTTTCAAGGCCAGGATTATCTCTCCGTAACATAATTCTTTTTCTGCTTACCTCTCCGTATATGTCTTCTGTATGAAGGACAAAGGGGGGCAGGGGCAGTGTTTGAAAACGGGGTCTAGGTGCCTATTCTAGAGGTACTACGACAGTCATCAAAATTGCAAGCTCCCGAACCACATCCTCCCCTCCTAAATTCACCCACAAATCCCAACTTGCTGTCTTCTCTTTTATACACGTCAGCGCTTGAAGAACAAAAGAGCAGCTGCAGGGCACTATTTGAGCAGCCCGGACCAATGATCCTATCTGCCAATATTACCACTGCTGGGCATACTCTTTTAGAAGTTGAAACTTGTTTCGAAAGTTACTGCAAACCAGCTCCCTTTCTTACAAAGCAGCTCCAGAGAGCCGACAGCTATTCAATTGTCTTTGAGGGGCCCGTGCCGCAAGCTGCACACTGTCTAAATGGTGGTGCATCATACGATACTTCTTGACCTGCGCAGCTGAGATGCAGCAGGCTTTTCTCTAGTGTTTATGATGCAAGCAGAGCAGATTAGCTTGTTGCTCACTTCCAAGTCAAATCTACAGACGCAAGAATGAGTTTACTGCAACGGGGAACACATCATGCATCTGCTCTGCAACTGGCGGACGCCCTGAGAGGACAAAAGTCTCATAACACAAGACGGTGGGCAGCCTATGCTCCCAAAGCACTTATGCAAGTGTACATCAATATTCAGCCTGCGACATCTCATCATCATCATGTCTTGCCAAAAACCCTGCTCCCATTGCTGTATGACCACTGTTCTGAGAATTTTTATCTCATACATGTATAACTAACGCTCCACACTATGCCGCTCATTTACATCCAATAAAGTCGGATGAGTTGCATCTAGTTCACAAAGTCCGGAAGGAAGGATTTCTCTTTCTCACTTAAAAATGCAGCTGCAAATAACAATCAAACTACCTTCGGGACGTATGGGGCAGTACACTTGCTCATCTCCTCCAACATTGACTCTAGAGATCTCTACAACTATATCACGCAACAGACCGTGCATCAACATTCAACGAGGCCGTCAACTCAGGAAGGTTCAACTTTCTGCATGAACGTAAGACCCAAATACTGGCCGGTTCTTAATCGCAAAAATGTAAAGACAACTCCTGCAGAGTGGCCTGTACCCATCCCATGACTGACAACTGGAGAATAAGTAATGAATGTCCAATGTAGCGTGAACTAAGCGGAAGAGGTTTTTATGAGACAGTGAGACGTTCGTGGTGTGCAACGAAAGAGTGTTACATGATTGATTCGCAAGCGTACTCTTAAACCCAGGGTGGATTGAATTATACTGTACTGCCACAGACGCGTAGTCGGGCAACCGAGCGAACTACTTGAGCGAGGTTGTACTGCGAATCCAGATCACATGGCAAGTCAAAGAGCAATGCCAAGGACCATACTAGAGCATTATACCCTAGGAAATGCTACATGCCCTCCCCCTTGGCATAAGCTATGAGATGTTGTTTATGGCAATGGGGCCATAAACGTAAGACAGGGGCATCACGAACCCTGCTTACTGTAACCATAGACAATCACACCTCCTATAGTTACGAAACAACGCAAGTCAGAGGATGAAGTCCACAAAGCAAGTTAGCACGACACAGACGAGGGACTCATCTGCTCAATGCTCGAATACCTTAACATTCTAAGGACTATCGTCTGCAAGGCGGATCCTCTAACTTAGGGGACGAACTCCCTAGACAGCACTCACACCAGTGATGAAACAATTAGGTTGAGTCATTAGACTAGCACTTGTCCAAACCTTAGGTCCAGTTACCCTGCACTGCAGTGTAACCTTCGCTTGAGGTGGCTTTCCAACTAAAGGCATAAGGCATATCGTCTAGAAAAGCAAGCTATACACAACTAACTGCCACATAGTGTATCTCATGGGTAAGATACCAAAGCAAGTTATTCATGCACGGAACTACAATTTGCAGCTACACTGCCACAGCAAGTGCAACACAAAATGGAGCCGTGGATAAGGAAACATAACCCATGCAAAGCAAAACAATTAACCAAGAGACATGCATGCAAGTCCCAATTCACGAATCCCCCTCCCAGACCCTTCCACCCTCCCTCCCTCCCAGATCCAAGCTGGCTGGTGTTGAAGCTCCAAGGGTCATCAGCCGCAAGTGGCTGGAAAAGTCTCAAGCCGCAAATGGCTTAATCAAGGGATGCCCGCAAGTGGGACTTAAGAAAGGACTGGGGCAGCTGCCACGTCATCAGCCAGATGGCGAACATGGGCAAGAGGCTCCCAAGTATTCTCAGTCTCATCGTAGCCTTTCCATTTGACTAAGTAGCGCAAAGACTTTCCAACTTTCTTCTTAGCTATGATGGCCTCCACTTCATAAACGCCGCCACGCTTGTCTGCATACAAAGGAGGTGGTGAAGTAACAGTAACTGGTACATATGAAGACACATAAGGCTTCAGCTGGGAAACATAAAACACAGGATGATTATTTACAGTCTCAGGCAAGACGAGTCTAAAAGCTCGAGAACCAACTGCTGCAGCAATAGTAAAGGGCCCAAAATACTTAGCTGATAACTTTGACGAGAGCCCAGGTGGAAGCTGGTTTTTCCTTGCAGCCAACAACACCTGGTCCCCCACCTTGAAAGGGTGGTCTCGTCTTTTTCTATCTGCATAAGATTTCTGCCGTTGCTGTGCAGAGGCAAGATTAGATTTGGCACTCTTTATGGCAGTCTGCAGCCCCTCAACCCATTCAGAAACGGCAGGATTCACAGAACGTGAGGGAACAGCAGAAGACAAGGGAGTAAGGGGATGGCGCCCATGATTCATGAAGAAGGGTGTCTGCAGTGTTGAAGCCTGAAGTGAGTTATTATATGCAAACTCCACCATACTCAAATACTTGCACCAGTCATCCTGCCTGGGACCCACAAACCCTCTTAGCATGTCTTCCATGGTCCTGTTCATTCTCTCAGTCTGCCCATCCGTCGGAGGGTGGTAAGCAGTAGACATAGCAATCTCAGTACCCAATAGTTTCACAAAGGCCTTCCAAAAACGACTGGTGAACCTTGGATCTCTATCACTCACAATGGAGGTAGGCATTCCAAATCTCACAAAGACCCTATCAACAAACAGTTGTGCAAGTTGAGGTGCAGTGATGGTTTTAGTGCATGCAGCCAAGACACACAACTTAGAAAACCTATCAACAAATACCACAATAGAGTCAAAACCACAGCAGACAGGTAAATCAGTCACTAAGTCAAGGGAAATGCTCTGCCAAGGTCCATCCGGAATAGGCAGTGGCTGAAGTAGACCATAAGGTACGGCTCCAGTCCCCTTAGTGCGCTGGCAGGTGTCACAAGACCTGCAAAAGTCCCTGACTGATGAGCTGAGACGTGGCCACCAAAATTCCCTGCACACTAATTCATACATCTTGTTAATCCCAAGATGGCCAGAACAGGAGGTGGCATGACACTCTCTCAGTACCTTCTCTCGCAATGCATCAGGGACATACACTCTACCTGACTGCACCGAATAAGGTACAGTGTCTCTCATCACCAAAACACCTTCTTCCACAAGTTTAGCAACTGTGGGATCAGAAACACACAGCAAAGCAATTTCTGGTAGGAGGGACGAGACAGAAACAGAGGAGACATGCATTACTGCCAAATCAACACGCCTAGACAAAGCATCTGCAACAACATTGACAGTGCCCTTCACATATTTAATATCAGGCATGAATCTCATGATTTCAGTAAGCCATCTTTCCTGCCTACTAGTCCTAACAGGAGCACTCAATAAATACTCAAGTGCTTGCTGGTCAGTGTGTACAGTAAACTTAGCACCCAGCAACAAATGCTTCCATTTAAGCAAGGCATGAACAAGAGCAAGCAACTCTCTGTCATATGGTGCTAACTTCCTCTCAGGGGGTTGGAGTTTCCTGGACTCGAAGGCAACGGGCTGCAGTCCCTTTCCTTGATCCTGCTGCAACACAGCACCAACAGCAAAACCTGAGGCATCTACATGCTGTCGTAGAATGCACAAGTTAGGGAGAATTTCCAAGTTGTGAGAGAGAGAGAGACAAGGCCGGATGGCCGACAAGTTGGACGCTCTTTCCAATTACAAGTAACCCCCACCTCACGGAGCTTCCACTCCCTACTTGTGGTCTACTAAGCTTCCAAATTACCTGAGTGCGTGTCTTCCCGTGGCTTACGTCTCTATCCGTTCCTTCCCGTGGTTCGTGATCGTGTGTTCACGTTCCTCCAATGGTAGCGCACTAGTCCACCAAACCTCTACAATAGTATCTAGAAAATATCCTAGAATCCTACTATGAGAGTAACGTCCATAACTATCCAATGGAATTCGACGGCTAGGAAGCCAAGGCTAGACGCTAGGCACGTGCGTACTCGCGTTGCTCGTACGACATGTGCGCCACATGTGCGCCTAGGCTAGGGGGTAAGGGAAATGTCCAGAAATGCCGGGAAATCCCTACATTCCATCACATCATCCCCCCCTTAATTCCTGCATGTCCTCATGCAGCCACATACACACATACAGTAGACCACAATTATAAGGGAATGGTCGTCACCGAACGGCCCATCCACCAGCGCCGTTAGACCCTTGCCGAATGGGTTACATTAGGGTCCCCGCCTCCAAGTTATTCCCCTATCATCCCAAGCAATTGACTAAAGCGTCCATTTTTTTTTTTTTTTTTTGTTTTTTTTTTAAATTTATTTATTAGGTGTGCTTTATTTTAGTCCTAAGTACAATACTGTACGATACGATACGACACGGTACTATAATTACGATAAATTACGATAAATTACGGCGAACTACGACGAACGTTCGCCTTATTCCTTTCGAACTATCCAAGTCCGCCTTTATTGACACATCCCTATTTATTATTTATTAAAGCAATACAATGCTTGTGACACAACCGATAAACAATCCGAACAAGATAAATATGACACAGGTGTAGCTCAGTCCACAATGCTTCCCTAAAGTGGCTATCCATACAACACAGTTTCTTTATGATACATTGTCCATACTGTACACATACTGTACACATAAGGTACACATATAGTACATAGAAAGAAATCCAGCCCAAGATGCCAAGTAGTCCATATCCAAGGGTTCCAAGTAGCCCATAGCCAAGGGTTCCAAGTAGCCCATAGCCAAGGGTTCCAAGTCACTTCTGTACTTCAAGCCCACGTCCCAAGTGCTAGTTAAGCAGACTGCGGTTGCGCGCCATGTGTACTTCAATTCCTATCCCTGAATGCAGAACCCCGAGTTCAATGCATCGAAGCGGTATGAGGCCTCATGCCACACATACCGAGGTAGGCAACCTACCCCGTCCCTTGTCCCAAAGTACACAAGATATACAGTCCCTACCATAGGTCCCGTCCCATGTATTCCCAGACACCAGGTGGGAACTCCACAAGTGGAATGAGGGGGACAACCGTCCGGAGGGGCCCGTTCAAGGGAAGGTGTCGCGCAGCGCCACCTGGTCCCAAATGGGCGGGGCGAGCCCCTGGAGTCTATGATAGGTATTAACCAGCCCGGGATGGGTCTCGAATGCCTCCTGAGATTCCCATGAGTCCTCTGTGGCCCCATGGCCTGCCCACTTTACAAGGTACTCGAGAAAGGGTGTGCCATCCTCAAAATGGTAGGAGAACCCATCCTTGTCGTGCAACAGCCGGTGATCGACTAGTGCATCCACTACCCACTCCAGGTGAGTGGTGCCATCCGCTTTGGTGATGACTTTTGGGGGGCAGTATCCACGCGACTGCGCCTCCTCACGTGTCCAGTATGGCTTCAAATAGCAGACATTTATGCGGGGGTGGATGTCCAGCCGGTCCGGAAGATCCAGTGTGACGAAGTTAACGTTGTCGGGCGTGACCGCCATGACCCTGAAGGGTCCCACGTGCCTGGGTTGCAGCTTGCTGAATCTGTTTGAAGTTAGCGTGGGGGCCGCACGGGTTGAAAGGAGGACATAGTCCCCTTCCTGGTAGATGGCCTCCCTCCTATGCCGGTTGGCATAGGCCGTCTGACGGTCTTGAGCTGCACGCAAACACTTCCTTGCAAGGGTGATTTTGTCTTGCATTTTTCTCATGAAGAGATCAGCCCTATCCACCTTAGTGCCCTCCATGTGTCCCACCGCAAACGGTATATTTGGATCTTGCCCATATGTTAACCTGAAGGGTGTGGAGTTTAGGGAAGTTTGCCAAGAGTTGTTGTAGGCAAATTCCGCCACTGAAAGGTAATCCTCCCACTCCCTTGGGTTATCCTTGACATAGTGTTTCAAAAAATCTTCCAAGATCCTATTCACCCGTTCCGTTTGACCATCTGACTGAGGATGATATGCCGTAGTTCGAGCCGGCTTGCACCCCGTCAGACTTAGAAGTGTGTTCATGAAATTATTCACAAACCGAGGATCTCGGTCCGAAACAATTTCTTCAGGGAAACCGTGATACTTCCATACTTTATCCCTCATCAGAACAGCAACTTCATAAGCATCTGCATTGGTAGTGGTAGGGGCAAAGTGGGCACATTTGCTCAACCTGTCAACCACTACCCATATTGCGTTATGCCCGTGTTTGCTTTTAGGCAGTCCCGTGATGAAATCCATTGAGATGCTTTGCCATTTCCTTGTGGGGATTTGTAAAGGGTGTAAGAGTCCTGCGGGTAACTGGTTTGAGGCCTTCACCCGCTGGCATGAATCACAATACTTCACATACTCCCGCACATCCTCCGCCATTCCCGGCCACCACCAGTCCCGCTTCACTAGATCATACATCTTCGCAAAGCCTGGATGACCAACAGAAGGAGGTTCATGCAAAGCTTTCAATATGTCCTGCCGCAGATTCCTAGCAACTGGACCGTCCTTATCCCGGACTTCATAAAATGCAGGCACATATTTTCTTCCCTCCCTTCCAAATTCCCAAACCCCGTCCGTAAAGTGAACTTTTCTCCTATTTGCCCTTGTTCCCAACCACGAATCATGTGCGTAAGCACCCTTCAACAATTCCAAGAAGGTGTCACACCCGTCAGACCCGAGGGTGATGGAGCCCGAGCGGGCCCTCCCGTCCCCATCCATCGAGGTTGCATTGGTCCCCTTCCCGGGGTTGGGCTCCGTGGAGACGTTGCGCTGCTGTTGTCCCTGGAGCTGTCCCTGGAGGACTGGGTTCCTGGACAACGCATCCGCAACGTTAGTCTTTCCAGGCTCCCAAACCCAAAGAATGTTGAACTCCTGCAACTTCTCAGCCCACCGTGCCCTCCGAGGGCTTAAACCAACCTGTTGCTGAAGAAAAGTGTTACACTTATGGTCTGTGGTGACAGTGACTTGTTTCCCTAGGACATAACATCTCCATTCCGTCAAGGCATACACTACAGCAAGTAACTCCCTCTCAGTTGCAGAATAGTTCCTTTCTGCACTATTGAGCTTCTTACTGTAATAAGCAATGACTCGACCTTCCTGCAATAGTACAGCGCCAACCCCAAAATCACTCGCATCACAAATTACCTGGAAGGGTTTACGAAGGTCTGGCAGTGATAGTATGGGTGCCTGTATTAATGCATCCTTGAGAGCCGCAAGGGCCTCATCTTGCTCCTTTCCCCAAGTCCAAGAACTTTTGCTACTGGACAGTTTAGTCAAAGGTGCAGCAAGTGAGCTGAACCCCTGAATAAATTTTCGAAAATAATTTGCAAGCCCCAAAAATCTACGCACGTCGGTGACGTTTTGGGGTGTGGGCCAATCCTTGACTACCTCCACCTTTTGTGGGTCTTTCTTCCATCAATTGCACTCCCAAGGCCACCCACTTTCCTGCAGGCACATTGGTTAGTTTTGCATAGCCTTCCAACTTCCTTGCAAAATAGCAAAAAGATCCCCTCTTTCCCGAAAACAAAGAAGGAGGAGTTGCTCTTACTTGTCCACTAGGGCGAGGAGTCTCCTCCACCCCATCCCCTCCAACTTGCCTTTCGGCAAGAAGCTTTTCCTTAAATTCCAAAAATAACTGCTCCTTTATTTTATTGGTCAACTTGATCTTCTTTGTCTTTGGTGTGGACGGAGCGGGCGACGGATCGCGAGATGCCCCCTCCATCAAGTCCTCTACCAGCTCCCCTGAGCTTTCCAACGCTTCCAAAAATTCTCTTTCTTCCGAAGAAAGGTTTTTAAACTTCCCAGAAGAGGGCGGTGACATCTACGGCCCACATATGAGAGTTAGGACCTTCCATCGAACGATCTCCCTCCTACGACTTTCCTCCTTCCACCACGCGAAAGACTTGCAGAGAACAATTCGGCATCTCGCCGATACCAGATGTCGTAGAATGCACAAGTTAGGGAGAATTTCCAAGTTGTGAGAGAGAGAGAGACAAGGCCGGATGGCCGACAAGTTGGACGCTCTTTCCAATTACAAGTAACCCCCACCTCACGGAGCTTCCACTCCCTACTTGTGGTCTACTAAGCTTCCAAATTACCTGAGTGCGTGTCTTCCCGTGGCTTACGTCTCTATCCGTTCCTTCCCGTGGTTCGTGATCGTGTGTTCACGTTCCTCCAATGGTAGCGCACTAGTCCACCAAACCTCTACAATAGTATCTAGAAAATATCCTAGAATCCTACTATGAGAGTAACGTCCATAACTATCCAATGGAATTCGACGGCTAGGAAGCCAAGGCTAGACGCTAGGCACGTGCGTACTCGCGTTGCTCGTACGACATGTGCGCCACATGTGCGCCTAGGCTAGGGGGTAAGGGAAATGTCCAGAAATGCCGGGAAATCCCTACATTCCATCACACATGCACAACAAAAGGTTTATCTAAATCAGGCATCAAAAGGCAAGGAGGAGTAGAAACAAGATCTTTCAGTGCTACAAAGGCTTCCCGCTGGGGTCCCTCCCAGGTCCAAGGCACATCCTTTTTGAGCAACTCAGTAAGAGGATAGGCAACATCTGCAAAATGGTCCATAAAAGTATCATAATATTGAGTAAGACCTAGAAACCCTCTCAACTGTGACACATTCAAAGGAGTGGGCCAATCCTGAATGGCTGCAACCTTCCTAGGATCTACCATAATCCCATGAGGTGTCAACAGGTGTCCAAGGTATTCCACCTGCTTAGCAACAAAATCACACTTAGACCTTTTGCAATAAAATTTATGTTCCCTGAGCACTGACAAGACTGTCCTCAAATGCTCCATATGCTCTGCAACAGATTTAGAATATATGAGGATATCGTCTAGGTACACCAGCACAAATCTATCAAGGAAGGGAGACAAGATAGAGTTCATCACAGACTGAAAGGTGGCAGGTGCATTGGTTAACCCAAAAGGCATAACAGTGAACTCATAATGACCATAACGGGTTTTAAAAGCAGTCTTTTCTATGCTGTCATCATGCATACGTATCTGATGATATCCAGAGGCAAGGTCTAGCTTAGAAAATACACAACTTCCATGCACTTGCTCGAACATCTCATCAATCTTAGGAAATGGGTGTTGGGTCCTAACAGTAATCCTATTCAAGGCCCTGTAGTCAATGCATAAACGCCATCCACCATCCTTTTTGGGAACAAATAAGATGGGTGCACCAAATGGTGATGTCGATGGGCGGATGAACCCCCTCTCAAGGAGCTCCTGCAACTGTGCACGTAGCTCAGCAAGCTGGGCTCCAGACAGTGGATATATGCGGGAGGCTGGAGGAGTTGCGTCCGGCTCCAATCTGATGTGGTGGTCTCCAGCACGAGAAGGAGGGAGGCCTTCAGGAAGTCCAGACAGTACATCCTTAAATTCCTGCAAAAGCTGCTCCAACTCTGGCACATTGTATGCATCAGTATCTGAAACATTGTCAGTCACTGCATTCAGTTGAATAATGTACACTGATTCACCCAACTTCACCATCTCTTCCACTTCCATGGATGAGATCACATACCCAGGCATGCCTGACCTCTGACACCCCAAAAGTACATGTGTTTTATTAGCATGAACCAAAGACACAGCATTCAATTTCCAATTCACACTTGGGTTAAAAGCAGTTAACCAAGGTTTGCCCAAGACAAGATCATAGTAGGTCAACTCAGTAGGGAGGCAGGTGACTCCAAAACCCAAGGTCCCAACAGTCAGGTCAGTTGACACACTATGTCCTACCACAGATGTCCTACCATCAGCCACTCTCACAGTAACATGTGAACTCAAAGGCACAGTGGGAAGGGCAAGCTCCTGCACAAGTTTATCATCAATAAAATTTGCAGAGGCTCCATTGTCCAACAAAATCCTGACAGGTCTACTAGCAAGAATTCCCTCAAACTCTATGCAAGTGGAGGAAAGATCAAGACCATTCACAATGTGTCTACTGTCAAGCTGAACAAAAGAGTCAAAAGAAGTTGCGGGCAGGGGTTTCTCCTTCACACTGAGACAACCAGTCTGTACCAGGCAACGATATAAGGGCAAGCCTGTATGGGAACTGCAGTGGGGTGAGCTCTTAAAGGTGGAAGTAAGACCCAGTGCATCCAAAACAGAAGCCGAGAGCAATACATCATGAGAGTTGTTGTTGTGTCGTCCCTTCCAGCACCTGTTCACAGTGGCTCAGGCAAGAGAGCACAGTCAATCTAGTACCTGGCAGTAGCTGTGACACAAGCTGGCTAACAGTACACTCCCTGTTACTACCATCAACAAACAAGACAACATGAGCATCACTAGAAAGAAGGTGAGGAGCTGCATCTCTCTTATACATGCACACAGGATTGATCAAGTCACTGGCATGGGGGGATGTCTGAAACTCTCTACACAAACCATGCCCATCCACAATATGGGACTTGAAAGAATGGCAACAACTGTGAAAGAAATCCTGCAGATTACCAAGCCCATACAAAACAGGAATCCCATACTGGGTCACTGAACAGTTGGCAGACATCTTAAACAGGCCTCACACTGCTGTAATACCAAAGAAGTCCAACAAATCAAGTTGTATTTAATTTGTGAAAGTGATTCCTCAACTCAAGGTGTAATTGGAAGCACGGAAGAACGTCGTAGCCACCTCCACGGACCGAGCGGATGCCAAGCCTACATCGTAGGTCCCCAAAAACATTTCAGTCTGCATAAGCCAAGGATCCAACATCATTGGATCTCCCTCGAATACAGATGGGTCTGGCAACTTGAGCGAGGGCTTCCCTGAACCTGACGAGGCTGTAGCCGATGCCGGAGTTGCCGTTGGTATGGGCTGCGGCACGACCACAGGTGCAGGTTGCGCGAGAGAGCACTGAATTAACATCTCAAGTCCCTCTGAAATGCTCGGTATCAGCTGGAGGGGAATGCGACGGAACACTAGATCTTAATGCAACGGCTCCTTCGAGCAGGGCACCGATATCTACCAAACGCCTAAGCATACAACGAGGATCTACCCATGAACGATCTACATATCCATAAGCAAGAAGATCTATGGATGGATCTGGCTCCGCGATGCCAGGACTAGGTGCACGAGCCCCTGAACCCGAACGAGGATGCCGAGACATCACAATCCGAAAGGAAAAGAAACGCACCACGAACGAACGACAAGGAACTAATCCTTGTCGCCGATACCACTGTAGCGTGAACTAAGCGGAAGAGGTTTTTATGAGACAGTGAGACGTTCGTGGTGTGCAACGAAAGAGTGTTACATGATTGATTCGCAAGCGTACTCTTAAACCCAGGGTGGATTGAATTATACTGTACTGCCACAGACGCGTAGTCGGGCAACCGAGCGAACTACTTGAGCGAGGTTGTACTGCGAATCCAGATCACATGGCAAGTCAAAGAGCAATGCCAAGGACCATACTAGAGCATTATACCCTAGGAAATGCTACATCCAATGTGTTTCGAAATGACAAATCCAATCTATGTCATCCTTAATCAGTAAGACATCGTGCCGCACACACGTTTTGCTGCCCTTCAGCATCCTGCTACTTTGACCATCACAGGTCTTTGACCATCATAGGATCCTCAACAATCCCAGTAACTGGCGGAAGCCTCTGCTACAGCCAAGAAATATAAAAACTGTTCCCAAAACTGAAAGCCTTCGTATAAGCAGCAAAAATGGAAGTCATATAATTCATGTCCAAGCAAATTGACAGCATTGCCACTTCTGTCACAACAGATACAAAAGGAAAACGTACAGAGCAAAAGGAACCATGTTTGCTCCACGACCCCAGCCGATTGTCGACTACGAGCCACCCGAACTCTTAGCTTGAGCCACATAAGCAATACTGGTGACCAAGTATGCGACATACAGCCCAATCATGGCAAACCCAGTGTTGCGAGGCAGGTGCCATCGATTCACAATCCCAACAATAATGACCATCAAACACATTGAGATCAAGAAGCCAGCGCCTATAGCATCCAATGGGCTAAGCCTCACAGGAACCTGCCCAGCAGCATCTGTTCCGATGAGCCGTAAAAATCCACCGCCGAGAGCAATCAGCAGGTTGAAAACCGGCCCCGCAAAACACGCAGTGATGGCCATGTTGGGTAGCCCACGACGAGCAATTGCGACATCCGTTACCATGTCCCCTATAGAGTTGCCCCAAGCAAGGATTGTCATGCCAAGGATGGCGTGGTCAAGCCCCAGCAACACGCCAAAGTAGTCAAGCAGACCCACCAACTCACTGGCAATTGTGTCGATCCACATTGCAGCCACGACAAAACCCGCCACTGCCACTACAGTGGCGCCAATTGGGAACCCTGTCCCACAGCCCCAGAATGGGGGCTCTGTGTCCTGCACAGTCCACCCAAACAAACTTTGGTTAGTGGCAATGCCCACCACCAACTCAGCAGCCCAACAAGACCAATGTCAAGCTTCAATTCCGAAGACACAGACATATGCATATCCATTATATCAGACCACTACGGATAGCTTTTACAACAAGACTGCCCCCACATATGCAGAGACACAGGGAGACAGTCAAATTTTGAAGTTTAGGTGCACCTAGCACATATGGGCCCTACAGTAAAAACCGCAATTTGGGGTGCAAAGTAAGACATTTACAAAACCCCAGGTGTTGAACAAATAAGCACTGAAGATGAAAGTATCGGCGATTTGTAAACTGAAAATGCTGCGATACTACAGAAATGGTCTCGCACTGCATAGCAATAACAAGACAACCTGGTCTGAAATAGGAAGCATAGAGCAGTGAACAAGACACCATTTGCAGGACTGTGAGAGAGAAAACACGGCATTAGGGTGCTCAGCAATCAGAGGCAATAAGAGGGCCCAGCAGCCTCCCAGCACCTCCCTCATTCCGCCTTAGCTTCTTCCACATGTATAATCTAGACACATTGCTGCATGTGTTCAGTACCGCTTGCTAACCCAAACCATACTGGAAAAAGGCACAACAGGAATGAGGTGCGCAGATGACAAGGCAGGGATGAGGGAGTGGAAGGTAAGGGGGGGCCCCACCACAGGAACGAAGAGCCCAAACCCAAGGGCGGCCAGTCCCCCAGCAGCGCCACTGATTACAAACGCTTGCCAGGGGAGTTCCAGATACAAGCAGACGGCCAATGGGGCCCCAACCAAAGAGACCAAGAACCAGGGCCGTGAATACCCCTCTGCCTCCACCAGGGGGATCGTAGCTCGCCGTAGCATCACAAATGGATATTCCAGCACCATGAAGAGCCCAATTATCCACCGAATTTTATTCAGGAGTGCTGACCATGGGGGAGCCTCTATGGGCTGCCCTGCCTGCCCAGGCGGTCCTGACCCCCAGCCCCCTTGCCTGGGGCTTCCTAGAGGCTCCTGTGCTAATTGAGCCCTTCGTTCCAGATCTTCAACGTCAGGCCTTTGGCGATCCCCATGACTGCCAGGCGTCTCCCCGCCCGAGTTCTCCGGAGGTGCACTACGGGGCACGGTCACTGCAAACCTCACCTCTTCTAACACTGGCGGGACATATCCTGCACATCAACGTGAGTGTCAGTCTGAGAGCATTTGCACCAGTCAGCCACCCAAATAAGACCTTTGTGAATGGCGAGAAAGCAGAACTTGATCCTGCCCAATAACCTCCACAAATAGAATGCACCCACAACGCTAGCGTGGAAATCAACAACTTTTCTGGCTGATCGGGGCCATTAGAAGCTTGAATGGCATTGCTTTGTAATCCCCATGTCCAACCACATAGTTGTCTTATGGTTATAGACCTCTAAAAGACACCGTTCACATGATGAATCCCTGTGTACCAAGAGGCTACCCGCAGATACCCTTGTATTCCACCCAAAAACATGGAGAGGAACATAGGTCACAAGTCCAGTCAAAGCCTTATCTGCCCTGATCAACAACTTGAAGCAAGTGCTGCAATTGGTGTCTTCTTCCTTTTTTTTAAGGGAGTGATAATAATAAAAGAAAAGCCCGAGTACTGCTAAGAAGCCCAATCAACGTGCAGATGCTGGCAGACCTCAGGTTGAAGCAACTCACCTACCAGTGCCCAGACTTGACAAAGGAATACAGTCACACAGGGCACATACCTTCAGATGGGGTAGCTCCTTCACGCATTGCTGCATTAGTGTCCTCACCATCAGAGCCTTCATCTTCTGCTAATTCCTGCAATTAAACACTCCCTCTCCTTAAGATATGGTTGTGGTCCGAAGCCTGCATTCTGATAAGTTCCTCACCAGCCCCAACTTGGTGACTACATGCCTTAGCACGAGAGGGCGCGCCTGCTGACTAAACGGCCTTACCTGCAGAGCCCTTTCTCTAACAATTTCTCTCCTAAGCTTCCCAATGTCCCCACCCCTCTCCTATGTCTCTCATCACCCCTGTCCCCTGTGTCTCATCGCTCCTGTTCTTCATCCCCTGTCTGCTCGCAAACTTTTAACGCTGAGAGATGCAGTCCCCACATTGCTATAATGCAGGCATTTTCCAGCGCTCCTGTCCTCTTCACCTTTTGTGCACCCTGATTATTTGCTGTTAGGATATTTATCAATACTCCCTATCTTCCACTTTCGACCAGTCTACATTCTCAGAACTTGCTCATTATGATTAAACAATGAATAAGCAAGGCTGATTCCACTTGCACATGCACATGCCCGAACAAAGAGTGTGATACGCAGTGTACTATGATCTAAAAATAGCCTTACATTCCTTTTCCCAAAAGAATCAGAGCCATCCATACTCGTGGATAAATCTGACCAACAAAACGCGGGCTAAGGAGCAGCTATGCACGCTTGCACAAAATCACATGATGGAACAGAGGGGTCATTAACCTGCTCCATCAAGGCCCTCTCCCGAAACTCTCGTGCTGTCAAGTGCACACGCTCCTCATATGTCAAGGGGTGGAGCAAATCATCCAGGCAAGAGGGATGTGATAAAACCAATGCATTTCTTCCCCTGTGCATAGCAAACACCCATTCTCAACCTTTATCACAAGGACTCCGAACAGGCAACAACCTCCCCTTGTCTGCCAAAGTCCTTCGCGAAAGGCACATGTGATAAAGGGCGACTTGGCAAATTCAAAAAAACCTTGGAGGGGATGGAGACAAAGGGGGACAACAGATCTAAGAATGAAGTCACCAAAAGAAGCAGTAGAAGTGACGTTTGGGGTGCGAGTGAGGTGTATGCGATGCGTTTTTTTTTGGGGGGGGGGGGCGGGGGAGATTGATGAAGGCAGCGCTCTAATGACGCCCTAGCAAGAGGAGAGAAAACATAGCACAATGTATGTCTGCAAGGTCAAAGCAGCACCTGGGTCCAGACGCATCGCTATCCACAGAGTTATCAGGGCTCTCAGTCATCTCAACTTCGCTTCGGAGTGTTCGTGCCACCTCTGGCGGCGGGAGAAATTCTGCCACAGGCGGCTTGTGGACCGAGACAATCAGTGTCTCTTCATTGTTTAGAAGCGGCTCTCTATCTTTTTCCCGGCGCCTCCCTGGCCTCCTGCTCCCCGCCAATACATCTTTGTCTGTAGTACTCAGCAAATCCAGACTGGGATACAAAATGCAGATCACTACTTCCCAAA
>KV908461.1:373002-378002 GCA_002005505.1 Botryococcus braunii
TACTCGTAGTAAGGGCCATAACACTAGTGGCTGTTTTTCAAGAGTGGTGACGGATGATTCTACAGATGTGGCTTGGACAGGGATGGTTTTCATTGTTGGAGCCACTGTTTTGTTATTTGTCGCATGCCTTGTCTGCAGCTTCAAGCGAGTCCATCGCCCAAGAAAGTTGCCGGGTAAGTATCATAGTTTTATGGTGCACACATGTGAAGTGTCATGAGCATGGGGGCATGTTCTTATGACCTGAGTGGAATTCAATCCTAGATGGCCACTCATGTTTAAAGAACATGCCTCAGTGCACTCTCTTCACTTGTAGTTGGGATTGCTTACGTCTGTGAAGGTCGTTGCTCCCCTGGCTCTCTGTAGGTAGGTCATGCTAGAGTTGTTTGTATACAACTGAGCTACATCACCCCTCCTACTATGTTCACTCCTGCATTCACATAGTGGGTCAGTGCTGTTGTTTATGATTTATGCATAGGAGTTGGCACCGTTTCCCTACTCCGATACTGTGGAACAATATAGTCGTAAACTCGTTGAATGGTCGTAGTACTTTACCCTGGTTGGATATTATTGAATAATCTTGCTGCAATGTATTGCCATGAGGATCGTTGCTCCTAATTTCTTCTGCACATCTTGTAGGAGGGCAGGAGCTCAGTCAGCAAACCAACTTGGAATGTTTAGCATGTGTGACGCACTTGTTGAAGTAACTGTTGGTACTGTAAGATGTACGAACGGCTAGTTTACATACTTGTGTATCAGCTTATACCTGTATGAAAAAAGGCCTATGTACATCAGGACACATGCAAGGTTTGGTGGCACCACTGAATGCACCAGCATTGTGATGGACATCCTTTGTGGCGAACGAATTAAGCCTATAGGCTGCACATCAAGATTTTTGGATTCTGTGAGCTCAAATGACAGGATGAGCTTACATGGGTGGGGTGGTATGCAGTGTCACAAAAGGCACAGGCAGCGCACTGGGATCCGAATACAGTGGTCGTTATAAATCCGGATGTGCAGATAGAGATGGGCACCAAGTTGGCATGTGGTGCTGGCCCATGTGATCACACATCATGTGGGGATGTATCTGACTGCGCGAAGGATACTTCAGGCTTTGGAATAGGTATGGGAACGGCCCAAGGTGTGGTTCACTGAGTCATCAGCAGATCATTCAAGATTTGGGGGGGGGGGGGGCGGGGCGGGGCGGGGACCCTTCTATATGCCCGTCACTCGAGATGTTGCCCCCTCCAGGTTTGTTCTGTGTGTTGGAGTGCAATTTGGGCAGCCATTTCTGGTAAACGTATGGTTTGTTTCTAGGCTTGACTATGTTGGCTTGGATAAGAAGTGAATCCACTCTGATGTCAATGGAGGGGTAATGGAGTCCCAGTCAGGGCCAGCCTTCAACATACATCTCTCCCCAAGTTTGGGTAGGAAGGCGAATTGTGTGTGTGTTTGTGTGTGTGTGTGTGTGTGTTGGTGTGTGTGTTGGAGTGTATTTGTGTGTTTGGACGCTCGCCCATGCTCAGGCATGTACACAGTGGTGTCGCACGTGCTATGTGTATGGGTGTGCTCGCGCGTGGGTGCGTGTGCGGATGTAAGCGAGCATGCAAGTGGGTGTGCGCGGGATGCATGTATATGCCCTTGGATGCACGTTGTGGATGCGTGCGCGCGCGTGTGCGCGCGCGCGCGTGTGTGTGTGTGTGTGTGTGTGTGTGTGTGTGTGTGTGTGTGTGTGTGTGTGTGTGTGTGTGTGTTAGGGGGGGGGGGGTCTTTTCTTCTCTTTTCTTTTCTTTCTTTCTTTCTTTATCTCAACATCATTTTTACTACAGGGAAAAATGTTTTTGGGGGCTAAGGGGAGGGAGGAAGGGGGTTCAGGGATTCAGCCCCTGAACAACTGTAATTGGGGGTGCTGTAGAACTGCATCCCTCTATGCGATGTGTAATAAGGGGGCTAGGTTGTTGATACTGGAGGCGTCTTGTCTGGCTATGACTCGACATGAAGAACTAGTTATCTTTCCTGCTGAATATGGTGGTCTTGTTTGGGGCGGTGAAACATGTGTTTGTGCCCATCACCTCAAAAAGATCTTTGTTGAGATTGGGTTTCCGTCCACAAACCTAAGTGTCAGATTTTTTAAAGGCTGGACCATAATCGTGGATGGCAGTGGTCATATAAGGCCCTTTCTGTATTCAGCATCTGTAACATGTGAATGTAACACATGGATTCATGAACATTGCATGATGACAATGTGTGCCGGCCACCCGAGTAGCACGTTCTGTCTCATTACCTTGTGCGCACATCATTAAGGCTACCTGTCCATGCCAATACCTCGCACCTTGGGAATAAAAGCTACAAGTGCAGTGATAGGATCTTCGAACCAAACAAGCTTCTCTGTTTCTTTTCTATTCCTGTGTACCGTAGAGCTGGTGCTAAGGAGGGGAACATTGTGGCAGGCTGCCTGCCTACTGACATGGACCCCGACATTTTCATTTACACTGGACTCTGTCAAAAGCATTCCGTTCTGAGGCTGTGTATGTTGGCGAGAGACAACTTCAAGTCTGCACGCCCCTTAATTGTTGTTTCTGGAACTGCTTGAGAGGGGGTTGTTGGCTTCAGGGACAGGAATAGAAGGGCCAACAAGGGTCATTGCTATGCTGGGGAGGCAGTCCTCTCTGATGAGTGGCAACATACCTTTGCAAGCCAGAGTAGAAGTGCAGCGAGCCTGCCCCCCTCCTATGTTTTCTGTCGTCATAGTGGGCGAGTCACAAGATGCCAATGCTGACTCGCCTCTGAAGGAATGACAATGTTCTGTTGGATAACAGGCGGGGTGGCTGCTTGATAGGTAAAACGCTGCTTGCTTGGTTTGAAGCTGCTTCATTAAACAATATGAGGGGTCGCTCCTTGATAGGTATAATGCTGCTTGCTTGGTTTGAAGCGGCTTGGTTAAACAATATGAGGGGTCGCTCCTTGATAGGTATAATGCTGCTTGATAGGTTGAAGCTGCTTGCTTGAACAATATGAGGGGTCGCTCCTTGATAGGTGTAATGCTCCTAGCTAGGTAAGCTGCTTGACAGGCTTGATAGCTAATAAGGATTGCTAGTATATTCTTTAATAGCCACCCGACCCTGCAATTGTTGTGAAGTGAGGAATCAACTGACATGGTCCTGATGCAAATTTGAAGGCTAGACTCGAAAGTCTTTGGGATAGCAACCCTTCTATCTCACACAGTTTTGATCCAAAGAGGGCAGCACAGGCAGAGGGAGTGGCTGTCTCACCTTTGTGGTATGTTACAGGTAGGCCAAGGTAAAGAGAAGGGGTGCACCCCGACCAGAGTCTTTTAGGCAATGGAAGCACTTGTACCAGCTCCGAATGTACTTGATTGCGAGGATGCCCTGTAAGGAACAGGCTGGTAGGAACAGATTCGAGAAGTCAAAAGTTGGAGAGCATTGCCAATTGTAGTTGTCGGGCTCTGCAGCGGGCAATAACCAGGGTGCCAATGCTGCCTAAGGTGCTGCCTGAGGCCACCACGTGAAGGACTATTATGCCGACACGGGTACATGATTTTTGGGTATTGTTTCTTACCTTACAGCACGGTGACCATCCCGTGGCATTATATAAAAATCATAGGATGGTTACCAACTAGGAGTCGATTTTGTTCCGAGGATATGTGGACATCCAGCTTTGAGGACCCTAATGCCTTCAAAAATGCTTGTGGGCCCCTTCAAGCTCTCTCGCTCGCCCAATGCTGGATTTTCGGCATTTTCGCATACAGCAGTTTGTCATAGTACCGTAGACATATGCTGCTGCCATTGTGCTCCATGGTCTTTAATGCGCTCTGCATGCACCCCCTTCTTTGGGGGAGGGGTGTATCCATAAAGAAGGTGATCTCAGTTCTTGCTTCATCGGTTGGCCTGCTCTGAACATGCATACGTATACCTTCCAGTGGTATACCTTAACTCATACTGTCAAAGCCGCGCTCCTTCCCCCCATTGTTTAGGCAGGTTCAGGTGGGGAGCTGCACGGGCTTTGTGGCCTTTTCAAGAAAGGGGAAAACTCAAATTAAAAGGGAAAAATGTGGGTTTACCGTCACCATGAGTACTCATGGCAAATGTGCCTTGCAACATGGCTTGCCTTCCATTTGACTGGAAATGTAGGAGTCAATTTTTCCTGTCAGATCAGATGTGGATGTTCATCGGTGTACTCCCCAAGGCATGCCGTTTGCGTAGCCCGGTCTAATCTGGAGTTCAGCCCATATGGTGCTCTAGGTAGATCTGCAGCAGCTGAGGGCTCTGCTGTCAGAAATTGCTATGGTGTTTAGGTAACCTTGCCCGTATGGGCCTTGGGTCATGCCTAAGCATATGCGGCCAGTGTACCAAGGTACAGAACACTGCAGCGCTGTAGCCGAAATCCGTATAAGCAGTTGACTCTATTGCCCTCTTTCACACATGTGCGTCTGCTGCTTGTCAGAAAGTTTGTTTTCCCAAGAGCTTATCAAGCATGCATGGTCACTGAGCCTCCTTTTTGACAAGCTAGTGTCACTAAAAATTTTTATCAGAGCACCGTTTGCAAGTAGCGTGTGAATGTTGCCGGACCCTTGCGACTCCAAGGTCGGGGAACTCAGCAGCTAGACCCGGTTTCGGCTCTTTACATCATTACATCGTCTTTACATCAGCTTCGGTGCTCTTCCACAGCGTTGCGATTCGCGAACTTGCGAAATTCCGGGGTGTCTGTGACACCGTGTCACTACGGGTCTGCCGATTTTCAAGCGGTTCGCATTGCGAACTTCGCAACCAACCCTTGTACTAGGGAGACATCGGTGACTCCCTACTAGGGAGTCCCTAGTACGGGTCCGTACTGCCCTCCCACCACGTAGTGCGTCGCGTACAGTGCCTTTCGGATACCTTCGATACGATTTAGGAAAATCGAGCTTGTACGAGGTTGAATGGGCAACCCAAGCCCTTTCCATCCGGGAGTTGAAATATAGCTGTACTGCTCTTTCTAGAGCT
>KV908461.1:383002-403002 GCA_002005505.1 Botryococcus braunii
TCCTTCGAATTCCCCCACGTGATGTTTGCTACTGTGCATTGTTCAAGAGTCCTCCGTCGGTCTAGACCTATCTCTCTCTAGAACTGTCAAACATGGCATAGCACGCAGCGCTCCCCCCCCCCCCCTTCCCGGCGGCAAACGACGCTGTCCGTAGACGGACACACTTGCTTTACTTTTCATCTAAATGTTCTTCACCTAAATGTTTGGACGAGCAAGATGCAGGAGGCTTCCAGAGTTGCCCCCAGCTTGAAACCAGTCCCGTGCAGCGCTTAACTTACCGTGTTACTTAAAAGGTTACCTGTTGGCTGAGCAGTGGGCCAGTGACTTCCCAACAGCGATGAAGCCGTATGTCAACCCTGCCCTATCTGAACAAAGTGTGTATTGGTGTGCATGGAGGATTTCCTGATGCGAAGGACGCCAGAGGAGCATCGTCAGCATCTCTGTTCGGTGGTGGACGTACTTCAAAAGCTTATGCTCTATGCCAACCTGTGCAAACGCGCATGCACCTTTCCTCTGCATGAATTATCCTACCTGGCCACTCACCTCCTCTGAGGGGAAACAAAGTTGAACCTCGCAATACCGGTCTATAAAACCCACGAGCCCTTCGGCAAACTGCGGTTAAAAGATAAGAAAGCGGTAAACGAATAGAAACGATAGAAGAAAGAAAAGGATCGGAATTTTTTTCCTGGGCTTGCCGACCTCTATGTAAAGGATATCAAGCAGTTCGCGCACAGCCCAGCGCCGCTGCGCCACTTGTCCCGAAAGCCATGTCGGAGGTGCCGTGCCTGGCGTTTCCAAGCCCTGTCGGAGGTGCCGTACCTTGGGCCTGGTCACCACATCGCCAACAAGCGCTAGATGATGTCAAACAAGCCCTGTCGGAGGTGCCGTGCCTGGCGTTTCCAGACTTAACAGTGCTTTTGTGGTCCTCACGGCTGCCTCGCTGCTGGGCTCCAGGAACCACACACAACAATCAAACCGGTCCCTTAAGAAAGCCGACACCTTTGTGCCGGCTGAGCTGAATTACCCTGTAGGTGCACAGGTGTACCGGCTGGCTGTCGTACACTCCTTGACGGGGTGTGGCGGGTCCTACGCCAGGAGGATCAGGTCCTGGACCACCATCGTGTCAACGCCTCGCTGGCCCCAGGACATTGCTGGTCCTCTGGACGGGGAAGTGATGACTGCTGATGAGCCGAGAACGACACAGGGAAAACCACCCAACACACACACACACACACACACACACACACACACACACACACACACACACACACACACACACACACACACACACACACACACACACACACGCACGCACGCAACAAACAACTCTACCGCTACCGCTATGGTAACGGAGTGTTGAACCAGGTTCAAAGCCGGGGCAGCCATGTGCAGCCCCTGAGCCAGGCTGAGCCAAGAGAGGGGTCGTGGCTTATTGCGCCTCATGACTCTGTACACTGTGCATCCCCTTGCGATGGTGAACTGCGGGCGTCCCACCTAATGGCCTCTCCTTATCAAGCCCTTGCTTCTGAGTGTTCCCAAGTGCCCTATGTGCCGAAGCATTGGGGCTCAACAATACTTCATATCCATAGGCTGCCTCTGCAATGAGGCTGCACAGCCGAGCACCGCTGCATGTGATCCAACAACCACAAAGTGTGCACGGCTCTAGGCGTACAAAAGTGCTTCGATGAGCACGCGCCTGGCCTGCAATGACGGGCGGGGCCCTTCACATTATGACGCACGGAAGGGGGCGGGGATCGATCGACACATTTGGCAAAATTTCACTTTGGCCAATTCCTCATCAATGTCCAGGCACTGCACAGTGCTCTGCAAGGAAGTTCCAACTCAGCCACTCGATTGGCAAAAAGCGGAAGGTTCAACAGGGGTGACTGTGAAGATGACCACATGGGTTGGAGGTCCGTAGACTCTCCCGCTCAGACCAGAGCATCCGTACCAAGACCACATCGAGGGTAGGACTGCCAAGCAACTCCAAAACCTGTCACGGGCATGCGAGATTGGATATGCTTCACTTCTTCTGACCACCAGTTCCAAGGCTCTATGAAAGCAAGTCACCAGCTATATGACCAGGAAAGCCATTATGAAATAATGTGGAGATGAGCGCCAGCGGGGCAGCAAGGGGTGGGCCAGCTGGGGTGCCTGCTTGTCGCTGCCTTGTCAAGCAGCTGTCATGTGGGTGGGTGGCTGGGTGTCATGACCAAGCAGTTCCTCCATCTGCGCTCGTACACGGGCCCAGGTGTCTGGGGACAGCTGGGCCCCCACAGACTGGACTGCCGCAGTGCCAACACAGCAGCCACTGGCTGTGCACACGCTCAGGGGAGCGCCCTCCAGATACGCATGAAGAAAACCTGCCAACCGAAACCCCACACCAGATTGGAAGTACCATTTGTGCTGGAATGCAGGACACCAGCCCCTGCAGTGCTCCGGTAGCCCATTGCTATACTGTGAATCAGAAGCGGGGCGTGCAGTGGTCTAAAACACTTACACCCTCCCACACCCCCCAAACCACATACACACACACACACACGCACACACACACACACACACACACACACACACACACACACACACATACATGCGCACACTGGACCACGGTCGTACCACCCCCCCCCCACACACACACACACACACACACACACACACAGACATACACACATATGCGCACACTGGACCACGGTCCTACACCCCCCCCCCCCCCAACACACACACACACAGACAGAGGGGGGGGAGGGAGGGGGAGATGGGGAGGGAGAGAGCGGGAGAGAGAGAGAGGGGGAGGGAAGGGGGAGAGAGGGGGCGGAGAGAGAGTGAGTGTGAGTGTGAGTGTGTGTGTGTGTGAGAGAGAGAGAGGGGGGGGGAGAGAGCGAGAGAGCGAGAGAGAGAGAGAGAGAGAGAGAGAGAGAGAGAGAGAGGGAGAGAGAGGGAGAGAGAGAGAGAGAGGGAGGGGAGAGAGAGAGAGAGAGAGAGAGAGAGAGAGAGAGAGAGAGAGAGAGAGAGAGAGAGAGAGAGAGAGAGAGAGAGAGAGAGAGAGAGAGAGAGAGTCTACTGGCAAGAAAATGTGCATATGAGACGAATGCAAATGTGGCCGTAAAACCCGTTGGAGTTTGCAGGCAACGGAACGTCTACTTACACCCTGCCTGACCTCGCTTTACTTGTCCTTCTGTCCTTCCATCCTGGACTTTCCTTTGCATGGTCCATGTGACTGGGTCTTAAAATAACATCATCTTGACGTCCAGCAACCTGACAGCCCAGCTATGCACAAGCAAGGACAGGACAGGTCTTTGGCATATTCTTCAAAAGTTCGTGCAGGATGTGACAATCAAACTTCAATTAACCATTGCCCATCTCTGTGCCACGACAACTTTGTGTCATTCATTTGTTGCATTTCCCGCAGTACCTGCCACCAGAGTATATAGAGGCACTTTGACATGGCGTAAAATGTCTTTAAGAAATGGAGGCATCGGGCTGCTGACCTGCCGTGAAATTATCCCCTGCCCCGATGGTATCCTCCAAGGGCACTATGCACGCTGGCGAGCAACCCACCTCCCCATCAGCACTTCGTGCAACAGCACCAAGAGCACCTCTACTCACCACTGACACCTGCGCAGCACATGTCCACATCGCCACCCCCACACACACACACACACAGACACAGACACACACAGACACACACACACAGACACACACACACACACACATACACACACACACACACACACACACACACAGCCCCAGGGAGGGGGAGAACGAGAGACACGCATACACGCCACCACACACACACACACACACACACACACACACACACACACACACACACACATACACACACACACACACACACACACACACACACACAGAGAGAGAGAGAGAGAGAGAGAGAGAGAGAGAGAGAGAGAGAGAGAGAGAGAGAGAGAGAGAGAGAGAGAGAGAGAGAGAGAGAGAGAGAGAGAGAGAGAGAGAGAGAGAGAGAGAGAGAGAGAGAGAGAGACACAGAGAGAGGGGGGGGGGGAACGGGGAGAGAGAGCTTGGGGTGAGATCAAGAGAGTGAGGGGGGAGGGAGAGAAGAGGGGAGGGGGCAAGAAAGAAGGGGAGTTCCACTTGGGAATCCCGCATGTACCAGCTGTTGAAATGATGTGCAAATGTTGGCCGCCCACCTTACAATGCTGGAGCAGATACCTCTGAGTCTCCTCAATGATCCCATCCGCTGAGCCAGTTGCAGCCAGCCCCGCCATCTGAGCAGCCAAGCCCCTGTCAGTTTGTCCCACCCAGTCTGGCTTAATGCATGACCAGACCAGCACCCCCCTCCATGTCCCGAACATCATGTCAATTTTACCACATCCACCACATTGTTATGTTAAAACTATCAGGACCTTAATAAATAGTGAAAAGGTAATGTTACCTCAATTATCATGGAGCAAATGAGCACTGTTATGTCCAAGTTTATTCCCACCTGGCAGGGAAACAAGACCGGGGGAAGGGGGGAGGGGATTGGTTTGGACACGATGTGCCTTCTCAGGTAACTGCTAACAATGCCAAAAGTCCAGCAGGAAACTTGACAAGCATGTCAGAAGCTTGTCAGGCCGGGACTTCCAAGTCGTCCTGGGAGGGGGCCAACCTCTTTTGGAGCAAATGTACACGTGAGAGAACCCTTGAGAGATTGCGGTGCTAAAGGAGAGGTGTTTCTGGGTGCAAAGAGCCTGGAGCTGTCGCTCGGGAAAACACATACCCCTGCGGCACCAGATTTTGAGCGGTACCCGGATACTTTGACAGAACAGGGGCACAGTTCGATTCTTTAGCGCAGATATCTGCCAAACAGTGTGCCATGCCCAAGGCTCGCGGCACTGGCAGTAGGCCCGGCATGTGGCAGAGGAACATGAGTGGAGGAGTGTGTGAGCACCTTTGCAACCATGAGGGCTTCCTCTTCGTTGCACACCACAATGTCCAGCAGGCCTTCTTGAAGGAGCTCCGCGAGCAAAGACCAGCAATTGCAGACAAGCTCAAAGCTGGCTAGGTCCATGCTGACCTGCAGTGCTGGCAGTACAGGTCAGCGCCCCAAGCTCGCCTTGCAGAATCTCAGCAAGGGGCCCCTATGCCCACTCATAGGCACACTCACTATTCACGTTGGTACGGGATGGCCCCGCATATGGGTACGCACCCGCACATGTATGCTGAATTTGACACACCCACACTGTGTGGGCACCATACCACCACACCCACACCCCCCCCGCCCCCGCCCCAAAACACACACACACACACACACACACACACACACACACACACACACACACACACACACACACGCACACGCACACACACGCGCACGCGCACGCGCACGCGCGCGCGCGCGCACACACACACACACACACACACACATACACACACACGTGCACATGGGCTGGTGAGGAAGTGAACAGGTGGGTAGGTGTAAGGGCCGGGAATCGGGGTGTGGCTGTGTGCAAATGCGCGGGCGCTCAGATGTGGCTTCACTGTTGCAGGCACAGACATGCACATGTGCGGATGATCTGCCACAGGCGTAAGTAAGCCATCAGGTCACATCATTGCAGAGAAGGGGTGAGGGCCAACCAGAGCGCCTGCATCCCTAGCACATCGTAGGGCAGCTACCGCCAGCTTTGGCTTGTAAAGAATGTAGCCCTCAACATGGACAAGGGTAGCTCCCAAGCTCCATCCTTCTGGAAGTAGGTCCGGCGTGGACAAATCTGCAGCAGCAGCCAAGCAAGTCCGCATTGTCCGCTCCCCTCCTGGAGTCACCTGCAGGCTAAGCAGGCCCCGATTCGCACAATACAGGAAAACACACACACACACACACACACACACAGACACACACACACACACACACACACACACACACACACACACACACACACACACACACACCCCTGTCACATTAAGTAGGGAATGACCCAGTGTCCAGTACCTCAAAGGTAAAGAGGGATATGCTACCAAAGACACTTTCCAACTCAGCCCACCCCTCTCGAACCTGGGCTGAGATATGGACACCGGTCCGGGTACCGGTCTAGGTGTGCTGTGTTACAAGATGCCGCCAATTGTTTCACCTAAACACTACTGCATTACGTCTTGTATTTTTAAGGTATATCTCGGATGCCAAAACAAAGTAGTTCGACACACATGTCTACCACTTGAAGTATGCGAAAAATCTCAATTTAAGGATGAATGCGCATGAAAAATCCCAATTCAACCCTTAATTCTCAAAGTGACAAATGTGTTCCTCAAATTCAAGATATACAGCAAATTTCAGACACAAAAGGGCTTTTAATCAGTAGAAAGGTCGGGGCATCAGCAGTGCCTGAGACGATGTCAAGGGACATTATATTCCCGAGCTTTCCATGCTAATTCCCGTTGCGAGTGCTTCTTCTACAAGAGCTCATCACAGGCATGTGACCTACCAAGCAAAGACACGTAGCTGTTGACTGGCCGCTGGTGGATTCCAGCAAGCGGGGTTCAACTCTCTGCTCTTGCAGCTGCATGGCATAATCTCTGCAACAAACGCAAATGTCTCTAAAAAATAATTACAAATTTTCGAGCGAGGCGTCCGTTTGCAGAATTCATTTTCATAACGTATTTGTGCTCGACACAGAGGAGGTCTCATTGAAAATCCCATGGGATATGCCAAAGATGTGGAAGTTTTCCCTGATGCCAGCTACAGCTATTTTAACAGATGGGACCATAGCCGGCACCAAACTTTTTTCCTGTTGCTTCCAAAAAGACAATAATCTGAACAAAGTACTGACAAAAGCATAAAGAGTACATGCGCCAAAATACGTCAGTATGAAAGCAAGCCCTTGTAGAGAGGTGGCTTGACTCTTGGAAAAACAGAGGGGTGGTGGCCCCTTTTGGATACCTTCCCATTTCATCGCTTCCAACCATGCCGATGAAACGAACGCTCCGCCCAGATGCAACAGCAAGGTTTGCAAGCCCTTTGAGGACATTTGCAGCACTTCCTCCTGGAACATGCCTATAGCGCACAAGACAAGCATCGTTGAACTGTTCGCCTAAATATGGTGGCCACCCATATGCTCGACATTGCCTTGTTGGAAGTTGGGCGCAACACAATGCCATCTCTGAGCCGGCTTGCCACTGATGAGACAGACAGACGTGTAAAGAAGTAAGTGACTTCAAATCAGTCCTTCTGCATTTAAAGCCTGCTACCTGTGTGAGGAGCACACCGTGCTTGGTCAGCTGCACGCTCCAGAGCTGCAACAAGCCCTGATGTTTCTCCAGTGTTCAAAGGTAAACATCCACCAGATTCCAGCCCCAAATCACGGATCTTCTGGACATCAGTGTGTATCAATATGTCCATGACGGGGTCTCCCAACCCTACAATAGTTTGGAGTCTTTGACCCCTATATGGATGAGTACCGACATCACCGTCAGCCATACCACAAGCAGTTGCTCTATGAATTGTAGGACCGTTGACCACTTTCAATGGCGAACCCAGACTAATCCGACTGCCGGCACACCCTGCGTTGGACAGGATTGGTTTCCAGCTCGACCCCACCAAAGGCTGGGGCGTCATCTTATCTGCACCGGGACTGCTGAAATCTTATATTTCGGACAACACAGAAAAAGAGTACTCCAGACATTGACACCACCAAGAAAGAACCGCCGGACTCAAGCCCAGAACGCTTTCGGGGAGACGGACGTAGTCGTAGCTTTCCACTGCAAACCTTGAGAAGTATATTCAATGCGTCTACATTTGATCAACTGATTGGCCTGTGGAAGTTAACATGCATTTCCATGATGCGGGGACCCTTCTATGTGTGCTAGTTGTCGGCGGTCCCCCGATCCCGATTTAAATCCTTCACTCGGTCCCATTTGAAGAAAGAAAGCTGATGCGCTGGCCTTGTTGCAGAGGCTCCAGGGGCTTTTGAACCAAGCCATCATTGCTCAAGAAGATGTGGAGGGATATTTTGTCATTCGTCGGGTCAGTTTCATCATTGCGGCGGCTGTGGGTCGCCAGCTGGCCGCTCGCCGGGTGTGACTCATAGCTTGACACATTGGGGGTTTGGGTCCCTGAACATTGGGCTGGTCTTTTTTACTCCACTCTTGTAAAGAAAGAATTACATCAACCCAGCCCAAAGGGCAAGATGAGATGTTAACGAACAAACCAACGGTATATGAGAACCTAGTTGAAAGAATATTATGACACAGATAACCATACTAATATCTGGATACTGAGAATGAAGAAGAAACAATAAGAAAAAATGGCCAAGTCACCGCCGCTGACACACTTGACGGGCCTGGAATGCATCAAATATAAAATTAATAACCGCAACCTGATCCTCTTGCCAGATGAAATTACGTAGTGACCACGAGTGGGACAAGAATAAATGTGGATAGCGTTCCCGAACCTGAGCAAGTGCAGGGCAATGAAACACAAAATGATGCTCATCCCCCACCGCTATGCCACACATGTCACATATACGTTCTGAACGTGGGATATGGGTGCGTCTTCCTACATCTATAGGTAAGTCATGGACTCCAAGACGAAACTTAAAAAATTGCCTAACGCGCCTAACACTAGCTGGCACAGAAAACAGTATTTCACGTTGAATCGGCCTTGTTCGGGCAAACCATCGAAGGTAAGTGCATAATTGGGGGTCCTTAGGTGCTAGTCTAGGAGAGATGTGCAATCCCTCATCCGAGAGCCGCTGGGCATTAGTGAGTATTGCCCTCAAAGTATCCATGTCCACCCCATGAGGACTATGACAGTCCACCGGATAGGGGTACCCAAGTTTTACCAAGGCACGCATGAACGATCCTGCCCAAGTTGAGCTATGTGTTGTGACACCATAGTAGCATGAGTCCCTAAGAATACTCGCATACATGTGATCCTCTGGGAGGTCACAGAGAGAATTCCAAAACGTTGCCATGCGCTTCAACCATTGATGTCGCAGTGGGCGGATGCCTAGCTCACAAAGAAGGACATCTGTTCTCACCGTGCGCCGGACCCCAATGATCATGCGCAGCATACTGATAAAGTCATTTTCCAAATTTTTCACCGAAGTCCCACACAAGGGCTTGGGGAAAGTGTGCACACCCCAAATTTCACATGCGTACGACGCGGTGGGGACAACACATGTTAAAAAGAGCCGAACAAGGATCCCAATTGAGACCGAACAATCAAGGTTACCATATCGCTGTTGTATTGAGGACCACGCCCCCCACATCTTCCCTTGTAGATGACCAAATGTTTCACCTACACCTGCCACTGAAGAAATAACGATCCCTAGGTGGCGACACTGTGTAACCACTTTTAAGGGTGCCCCCTTATATGTGCATGGTTGACTATGAAGGTCTATGGCACCCTCAGGAAACACCATTGCGAGGCACTTACTGTCTTGTATTTCCATGAAGGTCAAGGCACACCATTCTGCCACAGCCTGTAATAAACACTGCATTGCCATCCAAGTGGTGGCCAGTAACTTGAAATCATCTGCGTACCCTAGAATGGGCACGTGACGTCCATCTCGAGTTTTTGGACCCATGTTTGGACACCTTGCCTCAATATATCGTATCAGACCATCTGAAAATACCCCGAATAAAGTGGGACTTAGTGGTGATCCCTGTGTGATGCCTGCTCGAGGTTTATTCAATTCCCCATAAGTACCCCCTATCGATAGTGTAATGTCCGCATCCTCATAGAGTGATTTGATGGCCTCTAAGATTCTACCATTAACCCCCACACGACGCAACGACTCCCATAAAAGCTCTCGAGGGACCCTATCATATGCTTTAGAGATGTCTAACTTACACAATATTAGTGGACTTTCTGGAGTTGCCCTATCAATAAAATGTTGGAGTGCAAAGAGCTGGTGCAGGGTGGAGAACCCCGGGCGAAACCCGACTTGTGCTTCACATCTGTACTTCAGACTTTCAAGGTGTTCCACAAGTCTATCGTTGAGAAGGGTGGCATATAAACGCATAACCGGTTCCGGTACAGCTATGGGACGATAGTTTGTCGGATCTAAAACACTCTTTCCACTATCCTTCAAAACAGGAGTTACTTTTAACACGTTGTGCCCCCTAGGAATGCTACCAGAGATGAACATACCATTCAACACAGCTAATAGCGTAGGTGCCAAAACATGTGGATTCATTGTGCCGTCTGGCTCCAAGGGCCTTTGAGCTTTTTGAAGCAGCTCAGCAGGGTATCCTTTGAACCCATAACTTCTCCCATTTTTCAATTTCATCAAGCCTTGTTCTACCTCCACAATTGTAAATGGCTGGTTGGAGATCTCTCCTCTATCATTTACCAGTGGGTATGCTATCGCTGATAATGTGGTATGGTCTATGATATTACGCGATGGTCTAACTCCTACTAGATTCTTCATAAATGTGTCCCATGCATCATGTGACAGTAGTGGGACTGGTAGCCCTACAGGAGCCCCCCTAAATAACTGCCAAAACCGACGGGGGTTTACATGAAACATATTCAACCTTTCTTGCAACTGGGTCAGTGACCATATACGTTTTTGAGAACGCACATATGAGTGATATTTGCGTTCCAGTAGCCGCACCTCTTGAAATTGATACCCATATATATATATTGCCGACCTGCTTTCCTCCATTCCCTTTTTAATCGTTGACATTCTTCATTAAAGAACGGCTTTCGAAATCTACCTTGTCCCTTACGCCGAATACGTAATGGCATCCCTGCCTCAATAGCAGCGTTCACCACCACTTCTGAAAGACCATCTAATGCTTGTGTCAAATTACCTTCATTAGCCATGTGAATGCATTCATTCAATCTTGTATGAAATCGTTCTAAATTTTCAACATAAGGAATTCTTAACGCCCTTTGCCAATCAATGGCCCGAATAACTCTCTCAGAAAGCCCATCTTGTTGTACATGAGAGGGGCCGGACATAGGTAGAGACAAGTGTGTAATAATTGGGAAGTGGTCTGATCCCCTCACCTCTGATTGCACTTCCATTGATTGAATGCATGGTAAAAGTGTATTGGAAACTAAAACGTGGTCCGGCCTCGTCGGGGATGACCGTTGTGTGGCCTTAAAGGTTGCTGGCATATCTAAGTCCCCCACTATTGTAGCGTTAACTAAGCGGAAGAGGTTTTTATGAGACAGTGAGACGTTCGTGGTGTGCAACGAAAGAGTGTTACATGATTGATTCGCAAGCCCACTCTTAAACCCAGGGTGGGTTGAATTATACTGTACTGCCTCAGACGCGTAGTGTAGCATTTCCTAGGGTATAATGCTCTAGTATGGTCCTTGGCATTGCTCTTTGACTTGCCATGTGATCTGGATTCGCAGTACAACCTCGCTCAAGTAGTTCGCTCGGTTGCCCGACTACGCGTCTGTGGCAGTACAGTATAATTCAATCCACCCTGGGTTTAAGAGTACGCTTGCGAATCAATCATGTAACACTCTTTCGTTGCACACCACGAACGTCTAACTGTCTCATAAAAACCTCTTCCGCTTAGTTAACGCTACAGTGGTATCGGCGACAAGGATTAGTTCCTTGTCGTTCGTTCGTGGTGCGTTTCTTTTCCTTTCGGATTGTGATGTCTCGGCATCCTCGTTCGGGTTCAAGGGCTCGTGCACCTAGTCCTGGCATCGCGGAGCCAGATCCATCCATAGATCTTCTTGCTTATGTATATGTAGATCGTTCATGGGTAGATCCTCGTTGTATGCTTAGGCGTTTGGTAGATATCGGTGCCCTGCTCGAAGGAGCCGTTGCATTAGGATCTAGTGTTCCGTCGCATTCCCCTCCAGTTGATACCGCTCAGAGCATTTCAGAGGGACTTGAGATGTTAATTCAGTGCTCTCTCGCGCAACCTGCACCTGTGGTCGTGCCGCAGCCCATACCAACGGCAACTCCGGCATCGGCTACAGCCTCGTCAGGTTCAGGGAAGCCCTCGCTCAAGTTGCCAGACCCATCTGTATTCGAGGGAGATCCAATGAAGTTGGATCCTTGGCTTATGCAGACTGAAATGTTTTTGGGGACCTACGATGTAGGCTTGGCATCCGCTCGGTCCGTGGAGGTGGCTACGACGTTCTTCCGTTGCTTCCAATTACTCCTTGAGTTGAGGAAGCACTTTCATAAATTAAATACAACTTGATTTGTTGGACTTCTTTGGTATTACAGCAGTGTGAGGCCTGTTTAAGATGTCTGCCAACTGTTCAGTGACCCAGTATGGGATTCGTGTTTTGTATGGGCTTGGTAATCTGCAGGATTTCTTTCACAGTTGTTGCCATTCTTTCATGTCCCATATTGTGGATGGGCATGGTTTGTGTAGAGAGTTTCAGACATCCCCCCATGCCAGTGACTTGATCAATCCTGTGTGCATGTATAAGAGAGATGCAGCTCCTCACCTTCTTTCTAGTGATGCTCATGTTGTCTTGTTTGTTGATGGTAGTAACAAGGAGTGTACTGTTAGCCAGCTTGTGTCACAGCTACTGCCAGGTACTAGATTGACTGTGCTCTCTTGCCTGAGCCACTGTGAACAGGTGCTGGAAGGGACTACACAACAACAACTCTCATGATGTATTGCTCTCGGCTTCTGTTTTGGATGCACTGGGTCTTACTTCCACCTTTAAGAGCTCACCCCACTGCAGTTCCCATACAGGCTTGCCCTTATATCGTTGCCTGGTACAGACTGGTTGTCTCAGTGTGAAGGAGAAACCCCTGCCCGCAACTTCTTTTGACTCTTTTGTTCAGCTTGACAGTAGACACATTGTGAATAGTCTTGATCTTTCCTCCACTTGCATAGAGTTTGAGGGAATTCTTGCTAGTAGACCTGTCAGGATTTTGTTGGACAGTGGAGCCTCTGCAAGTTTTATTGATGATAAACTTGTGCAGGAGCTTGCCCTTCCCACTGTGCCTTTGAGTTCACATGTTACTGTGA
Source organism: Botryococcus braunii (assembly GCA_002005505.1). Classification (NCBI taxonomy): domain Eukaryota; kingdom Viridiplantae; phylum Chlorophyta; class Trebouxiophyceae; genus Botryococcus; species Botryococcus braunii. The sequence goes on from KV908461.1 coordinate 395,924, forward strand.
GAGTGGCTGATGGTAGGACATCTGTGGTAGGACATAGTGTGTCAACTGACCTAACTGTTGGGACCTTGGGTTTTGGAGTCACCTTCCTCCCTACTGGGTTGACCTACTATGATCTTGTCTTGGGCAAACCTTGGTTAACTGCTTTTAACCCAATTGTGAATTGGAAATTGAATGCTGTGTCTTTGGTTCATGCTAATAAAACACATGTACTTTTGGGGTGTCAGAGGTCAGGCATGCCTGGGTATGTGATCTCATCCATGGAAGTGGAAGAGATGGTGAAGTTAGGTGAATCAGTGTACATTATTCAACTGAATGCAGTGACTGACAATGTTTCAGATACTGATGCATACAATGTGCCAGAGTTGGAGCAGCTTTTGCAGGAATTTAAGGATGTACTGTCTGGACTTCCTGAAGGCCTCCCTCCTTCTCGTGCTGGAGACCACCACATCAGATTGGAGCCGGACGCAACTCCTCCAGCCTCCCGCATATATCCACTGTCTGGAGCCCAGCTTGCTGAGCTACGTGCACAGTTGCAAGAGCTCCTTGAGAGGGGGTTCATCCGCCCATCGACATCACCATTTGGTGCACCCATCTTATTTGTTCCCAAAAAGGATGGTGGATGGCGTTTATGCATTGACTACAGGGCCTTGAATAGGATTACTGTTAGGACCCAACACCCATTTCCTAAGATTGATGAGATGTTCGAGCAATTGCATGGAAGTTGTGTATTTTCTAAGCTAGACCTTGCCTCTGGATATCATCAGATACGTATGCATGATGACAGCATAGAAAAGACTGCTTTTAAAACCCGTTATGGTCATTATGAGTTCACTGTTATGCCTTTTGGGTTCACCAATGCACCTGCCACCTTTCAGTCTGTGATGAACTCTATCTTGTCTCCCTTCCTTGATAGATTTGTGCTGGTGTACCTAGACGATATCCTCATATATTCTAAATCTGTTGCAGAGCATATGGAGCATTTGAGGACAGTCTTGTCAGTGCTCAGGGAACATAAATTTTATTGCAAAAGGTCTAAGTGTGATTTTGTTGCTAAGCAGGTGGAATACCTTGGACACCTGTTGACACCTCATGGGATTATGGTGGATCCTAGGAAGGTTGCAGCCACTCAGGATTGGCCCACTCCTTTGAATGTGTCACAGTTGAGAGGGTTTCTAGGTCTTACTCAATATTATGATACTTTTATGGACCATTTTGTAGATGTTGCCTATCCTCTTACTGAGTTGCTCAAAAAGGATGTGCCTTGGACCTGGGAGGGACCCCAGAGGGAAGCCTTTGTAGCACTGAAAGATCTTGTTTCTACTCCTCCTTGCCTTCTGATGCCTGATTTAGATAAACCTTTTGTTGTGCATGTAGATGCCTCAGGTTTTGCTGTTGGTGCTGTGTTGCAGCAGGATCAAGGAAAGGGACTGCAGCCCGTTGCCTTCGAGTCCAGGAAACTCCAACCCCCTGAGAGGAAGTTAGCACCATATGACAGAGAGTTGCTTGCTCTTGTTCATGCCTTGCTTAAATGGAAGCATTTGTTGCTGGGTGCTAAGTTTACTGTACACACTGACCAGCAAGCACTTGAGTATTTATTGAGTGCTCCTGTTAGGACTAGTAGGCAGGAAAGATGGCTTACTGAAATCATGAGATTCATGCCTGATATTAAATATGTGAAGGGCACTGTCAATGTTGTTGCAGATGCTTTGTCTAGGCGTGTTGATTTGGCAGTAATGCATGTCTCCTCTGTTTCTGTCTCGTCCCTCCTACCAGAAATTGCTTTGCTGTGTGTTTCTGATCCCACAGTTGCTAAACTTGTGGAAGAAGGTGTTTTGGTGATGAGAGACACTGTACCTTATTCGGTGCAGTCAGGTAGAGTGTATGTCCCTGATGCATTGCGAGAGAAGGTACTGAGAGAGTGTCATGCCACCCCCTTTTCTGGCCATCTTGGGATTAACAAGATGTATGAATTAGTGTGCAGGGAATTTTGGTGGCCACGTCTCAGCTCATCAGTCAGGGACTTTTGCATGTCTTGTGACACCTGCCAGCGCACTAAGGGGACTGGAGCCGTACCTTATGGTCTACTTCAGCCACTGCCTATTCCGGATGGACCTTGGCAGAGCATTTCCCTTGACTTAGTGACTGATTTACCTGTCTTCTGTGGTTTTGACTCTATTGTGGTATTTGTTGATAGGTTTTCTAAGTTGTGTGTCTTGGCTGCATGCACTAAAACCATCACTGCACCTCAACTTGCACAACTGTTTGTTGACAGGGTCTTTGTGAGATTTGGAATGCCTACCTCCATTGTGAGTGATAGAGATCCAAGGTTCACTAGCCATTTTTGGAAGGCCTTTGTGAAAATATTGGGTACTGAGATTGCTATGTCTACTGCTTACCACCCTCAGACGGATGGGCAGACTGAGAGAATGAACAGGACCATGGAAGACATGCTGAGAGGGTTTGTGGGTCCCAGGCAGGATGACTGGTACAAGTATTTGAGTATGGTGGAGTTTGCATATAATAACTCACTTCAGGCTTCAACACTGCAGACACCCTTCTTCCTGAATCATGGGCGCCATCCCCTTACTCCCTTGTCTTCTGCTGTTCCCGCACGTTCTGTGAATCCTGCCGTTTCTGAATGGGTTGAGGGGCTGCAGACTGCCTTAGAGAGTGCCAAATCTAATCTTGCCTCTGCACAGCAACGGCAGAAATCTTATGCAGATAGAAAGAGACGAGACCACCCTTTCAAGGTGGGGGACCAGGTGTTGTTGGCTGCAAGGAAAAAACCAGCTTTCACCTGGGCTCTCGTCAAAGTTATCAGCTAAGTATTTTGGGCCCTTTACTATTGCTGCAGCAGTTGGTTCTCGAGCTTTTAGACTCGTCTTGCCTGAGACCGTAAATATTCATCCTGTGTTTCATGTTTCCCAGCTGAAGCCTTATGTGTCTTCATCTGTACCAGTTACTGTTACTTCACCACCTCCTTTGTATGCAGACAAGCGTGGCGGCGTTTATGAAGTGGAGGCCATCATAGCTAAGAAGAAAGTTGGAAAGTCTTTGCGCTACTTAGTCAAATGGAAAGGCTACGATGAGACTGAGAATACTTGGGAGCCTCTTGCCCATGTTCGCCATCTGGCTGATGACGTGGCAGCTGCCCCAGTCCTTTCTTAAGTCCCACTTGCGGGCATCCCTTGATTAAGCCATTTGCGGCTTGAGACTTTTCCAGCCACTTGCGGCTGATGACCCTTGGAGCTTCAACACCAGCCAGCTTGGATCTGGGAGGGAGGGAGGGTGGAAGGGTCTGGGAGGGGGATTCGTGAATTGGGACTTGCATGCATGTCTCTTGGTTATATGTTTTGCATGGGTTATGTTTCCTTACCCACGGCTCCACTTTGTGATGCACTTGCTGTTGCAGTGTAGCTGCAAATTGTAGTTCTGTGTCTGCATGACTTGCTTGGTATCTTACCCATGAGATACACCGTGTGGTAGTTAGTCGTGTGTAGCTTGCTGCTCTAGACGATATGCCTTATGCCTTTAGTTGGAAAGCCACCTCAAGCGAAGGTTACACTGCAGTGCAGGGTAACTGGACCTAAGGTTTGGACAAGTGCTAGTCTAATGACTCAACCTAATTGTTTCATCACTGGTGTGAGTGCTGTCTAGGGAGTTCGTCCCCTAAGTTAGAGGATCCGCCTTGCAGACGATAGTCCTTAGAATGTTAAGGTATTCGGGCATTGAGCAGATGAGTCCCTCGTCTGTGTCGTGCTAACTTGCTTTGTGGACTTCATCCTCTGACTTGCTGGTTTGGTAACTATAGGAGGTGTGATTATCTATAGTTGCAGTAAGCAGGGTTCGTGATGCCCCTGTCTTACGTTTGTGGCCCCATTGCCATAAACAACATCTCATAGCTTATGCCAAGGGGGAGGGCATGTAGCATTTCCTAGGGTATAATGCTCTAGTATGGTCCTTGGCATTGCTCTTTGACTTGCCATGTGATCTGGATTCGCAGTACAACCTCGCTCAAGTAGTTCGCTCGGTTGCCCGACTACGCGTCTGTGGCAGTACAGTATAATTCAATCCACCCTGGGTTTAAGAGTACGCTTGCGAATCAATCATGTAACACTCTTTCGTTGCACACCACGAACGTCTAACTGTCTCATAAAAACCTCTTCCGCTTAGTTAACGCTACACGTAGTCGGGCAACCGAGCGAACTACCTGAGCGAGGTTGTACTGCGAACCCAGATCACATGGCAAGTCAATGAGCAATGCCAAGGACCATACTAGAGCATTATACCCTAGGAAATGCTACATGCCCTCCCCCTTGGCATAAGCTATGAGATGCTCACATATTCTGGCATGCCTGACCTCTGACACCCCAACAATACATGTGTTTTGTTGTCATGAGTCAAGGACACAGCATTCAATTTCCAATTAACAACTGGGTTAAAAGCAGTGACTGACAGTCCAGATACTGATGCACACAATGTGCCAGAGTTGGAGGAGCTTTTGCAGGAGTTTAAGGATGTACTATCTGGACTTCCTGAAGGCCTCCCTCCTTCTCGTGCTGGAGACCACCATATCAGATTGGAGCCGGACGCAACTCCTCCAGCCTCTCGTATATATCCACTGTCTGGAGCTCAGCTTGCTGAACTTCGTGCGCAGTTACAGGAGCTCCTGGAGCGAGGCTTCATCCGCCCATCAACCTCACCCTTTGGTGCACCCATTTTATTTGTTCCAAAAAAGGATGGTGGCTGGCGTTTGTGTATTGACTATAGAGCTTTGAATAGGATTACTGTTAGGAACCAGCATCTTTTGCCTAGAATTGATGAGATGTTTGAACAACTTCATGGTAGTTGTATCTTTTCTAAACTTGATCTGGCTTCTGGTTATCATCAGATACGTATGCATGAAGACAGTATAGAAAAGACTGCATTTAAGACCCGTTATGGCCATTATGAATTTACTGTGATGCCTTTTGGATTGACTAATGCACCTGCCACCTTTCAGGCTGTAATGAACTCTGTCTTGGCTCCCTTTCTTGACAGATTTGTACTGGTATACCTAGATGATATCCTTATCTATTCTAAATCCGTTGCAGAACATATGGAGCATTTGAGAACTGTCTTGTCAGTGCTGAGGGAACATAAGTTTTACTGTAAAAGGTCTAAGTGTGAATTTGCTGCCAAGCAGGTGGAATACCTTGGGCACCTGTTGACACCGGATGGGATTAAGGTGGATCCTAGGAAGGTTGCTGCCATTCAGGATTGGCCCACTCCTTGTAATGTGTCACAGTTGAGAGGGTTCCTTGGGTTGACACAGTACTATGACACTTTTATTGACCATTTTGCAGATGTTGCTTATCCTATGACTGAGTTGCTTAAGAAGGATGTGCCTTGGACCTGGGAGGGACCCCAGAGGGAAGCCTTCATTGCATTGAAAGATCTTGTTTCTTCTCCTCCTTGTTTGTTGATGCCTGATTTAGACAAACCTTTTGTTGTACATGTAGATGCCTCAGGCTTTGCTGTGGGTGCTGTTTTGCAGCAGGATCAAGGCCAGGGACTGCAGCCCGTCGCCTTCGAGTCCAGGAAACTCCAGCCCCCTGAGAGGAAGTTGGCCCCGTATGACCGAGAATTATTGGCTCTTGTTCATGCTTTGCTTAAATGGAAACATTTATTGCTGGGTGCTAAGTTTACTGTACACACTGATCAGCAGGCTTTAAAGTACTTACTGACTGCTCCTGTTAGGACTAGTAGGCAGGAACGTTGGCTCACTGAGATTATGAGGTTTATGCCTGATATAAAGTATGTTAAAGGCACTGATAATGTGGTTGCAGATGCCTTGTCTAGGCGTGTTGACCTTGCAGTGATGCATGTCTCCTCTGTTGCTGTCTCTTCTCTCTTACAAGAGATTGCCTTGCTTTGTGTTTCTGATCCCACAGTTGCTAAACTTGTGGATGAAGGTGTTTTGGTATTGAGGGACTCTGTACCTTATTCTGTGCAATCAGGGAAGGTCTATGTACCTGATGCATTGAGAGAGAAGGTGCTGAGAGAGTGCCATACCACACCCTTTTTTGGCCATCTTGGTATTAACAAGATGTATGAGCTAGTGTGCAGGGAGTTTTGGTGGCCACGTCTCAGCTCATCAGTCAGGGACTTTTGCAGGTCTTGTGACACCTGCCAGCGCACTAAAGGAACTGGAGCCGTACCTTATGGTTTGCTTCAGCCACTGCCCATTCCAGATGGACCTTGGCAGAGCGTTTCCCTTGATTTAGTGACTGAATTACCTGTCTGTTGTGGGTTTGATTCTATTGTGGTATTTGTGGATAGGTTTTCTAAGTTGTGTGTCTTGGCTGCATGCACTAAAACCATCAATGCACCTCAACTTGCACAACTGTTTATAGACAGGGTCTTTGTGAGATTTGGAATGCCTACTTCCATTGTGAGTGATAGAGATCCGAGGTTCACTAGCCATTTTTGGAAGGCCTTTGTTAAATTATTGGGTACTGAGATTGCTATGTCTACTGCTTACCACCCTCAGACAGACGGGCAGACAGAGAGAATGAATCGGACCATGGAAGACATGTTAAGAGGGTTTGTGGGGCCGAGACAGGATGACTGGTGCAAGTATTTAAGCATGGTGGAGTTTGCTTACAATAACTCTCTCCAGGCTTCCACACTGCAGACACCCTTCTTCCTGAATCACGGGCGCCATCCCCTTACTCCCTTGTCTTCTGCTGTTCCTTCACGTTCTGCAAATCCTGCTATGTCTGAGTGGGTTGAGGGGCTGCAGACTGCCTTGAAAAGTGCCAAGTCTAATCTTGCCTCTGCACAGCAACGGCAGAAGTCTTATGCAGATAGAAAGAGACGAGACCACCCTTTTAAGGTGGGGGACCAGGTGTTGTTGGCTGCAAGGAAGAACCAGCTTTCACCTGGGCTCTCGTCAAAGTTATCAGCTAAGTATTTTGGGCCCTTTACTATTGCTGCAGCAGTTGGTACTCGTGCTTTTAGACTTATTTTGCCTGAGACTGTGAACATTCATCCTGTGTTTCATGTTTCCCAGCTGAAGCCTTATGTGTCTTCATCTG
>KV908461.1:408002-410502 GCA_002005505.1 Botryococcus braunii
TCAAAAGTCGCGGAATGTTTTTGACCTGCAGATGGTCTGCATATGTTGCCAGGGGGTTGGCGCTGCTATTATTGCATGCACCTCAACATGCATTTGTGTCTTACATGCCTCTTCTTTCATTGCAGCTTGTTCTCTTGTGGGTCTGTCGATTTTTCCTGCCTCGGAAGCCTGGCCTTTGGCGAGATGCATCTCACTCATTGGCTTTCTTCTTAATAGGCTACATCAGCTGTCACTGGATAAATGCAGTGGTATAGCAGGTGGGGATGTGAGCCATTGAGCTTGACAACGGTATGGAGTACCTTCCACCAGCAGGTGGTATTTATGAAAGCCAGAGTGCTTTTTTCTAAATATTTGGCAAGGCTTGGTGATTGTGAGCTGCGGTGGAAATATTGTTAGCGCTGCTGACTTGAGAGTTTACATATTTTCATATCCAGTGCCCAGTTAAAACATTCTTAACAAGGCGATTCTTAACAAGGCGTGTGTTGACACCAATGACTGACTAAAAGTTCTTCTTTGAGGATGAGAGTGGGCACTGCCAGGATTTGCTAATTGCACTGATACTGAGTAATCAAGGCTTCTTTTTCCATTATATTCAGAAGGCTGAAGTTCTTATTTAATGTGAGGGTCTTGCAGGCTGTGGCTAGAATGCACAGGATTTCTCAAGTTGTGTTTGATATATTTGTATGATTTGAAGTTCATTATCGTCGTGGTAATTCTCACTCGAGTTTATGGTGTCAGAAGTCAACCACCCTTGTATATACATTCATAACTGTAAATTAAAAACTTGTATGCTTCCCAGGAGATGTTCGTCACGTTTGTGACATCTCAGTTCTCCTGTGTCATCTTCTTCTGTCTGATTCCAAGAGAGTGTCTGTTCCCATTTTGGTCCGTCCAAGGTGGACTGGAGTTAGGCATGTCCATTTTCATCTCTTATGAGTCTCACATAGGTGGGGGGGGGGGGGGGGGGGGGAGGGAAGCCTAAACCACTGCTATTGACCCTTTGTACGTTCATTGTTTCATGAGTGCTACAAGCTTTAATCACCAACGCCTGAAGCACTACGCATTGCCTTGAGGATTACTCACAGTGCCTTGGTCATGTTCTGGCTGCCCAGCCATACCACTTTTGCGCTCCAGTGACATATGTAGCTTATATAAGCAGCAGTCGTTCATAGAATATATCTGATTTATTGCAGTCTAGGGTCCTGAAGGCAAGCTCTGCCATGACACCTGTGCACTCCGCTTTTACGGTTGCCAAAATGTTGCACCTTTGCCTTGTGGTACGTATGTGTACAGGGTACAATACGTACAGCTGTACGAAAGTAGCTAATCACACCAAACGAGCGGGCATGCATTTGTGATTAAAGTAAACCAACGTATACATTATTGATTTTATCCTCTTCATCCCCAGATCGCGATCGATCGATCGATCGACTCCTAAGATGTTCACTGGAAGGGCCGCCGAAATCGGAGGATTCTTCAATCCCAGATGGTGGTGGAATGAATGTGTGTGTGTGTGTGTGTGTGTGTGTGTGTGTGTGTGTGTGTGTGCGTGCGTGCGTGCGTGCGTGTGTGTGTGCGTGTGCGCGCGCGCGTACCCCCTTCCCCCCCCTCTCTCGCCCTCCCCTCCTCTCTCTCTCTCTCTCTCTCTCTCTCTCTCTCTCTCTCTCTCTCTCTCTCTCTCTCTCTCTCTCTCTCCCTCTCTCTCTCTCTCTCTCTCAGTTGTGAGTTCTTGAAGTTATTTTTAGGAGAATGTTCCCTAGGATTGGGAGGATTGGGTCTGTGCTTTTCTTCAAGGGCTTGGTTGTGCTGGGTGGAGACAAAGCAACTTCGTGTATGTATGGGGGCCACGGGGAGTGTTGGTGGTGCTTACATAATCTCGTCTCCGCGTGTGCCGGGTCATGCACCCTTTAACTTTTTCTAAGAGCACATGATTCCAGCCCCTGGATACCGCGTACCCGCATGCAGGATGAATAGTGTGCGATTAGGGTAGGCTTCACTTTTCAGCCTATATTCTGTCTAAAACCTTCTCCTCCTCCCCATGCAAGACCTAAGAATTGGAGTTTGCAATCCCTGATTGTGGATACTGCCTCTGTAGAGTTAAGGATACATATGTCTGGGAACTCGGGCCAGAGGTCTTGAGGGGCCCTGTTGTCATCCAAATGTTACTTCTAGAATTCTTTTAACGCCGGTTTTTGGGCCTTGCATGCCCAATGTGCGTTTGTCTCCCACATCCCACATCAGGCCCACATCAGGCAAAGTTCAATCCAGGGCTTATACGGGTGGTCCAACTCGGGCCTCCCCAGACCCGGTCCCAGGAAGTTGAAGAAGCTCTTTCGGAAACCACGTGCTGTGGCGGTCACAGCTTCGTCCAAGCCCGACCGACAGTATCCTTCGATTTGAGCAAACACGAAAAGAAATGTATCAGGCGTAATGAATGCTTTTGTTTGTGAATGGTGAGTGGTATATAGATGTCGGCAACAGCTGATGAACAACACCACGG
>KV908462.1:0-25000 GCA_002005505.1 Botryococcus braunii
AAAAAAAAAAAAAAAAGACAAGGAAAAGAAACCCTCATCCTCAGCCTTTGGCCATAAAACCAAGCATCATCCCCAGCCTCGGGGGGGGGGGTCTCATCCTCAACCTCATGCATTTAAAGATGGCTTCATCTGGCTGCGTACCTCGGGCATGCCGACCCCTAAGTTGATAATGGCGTGCGGCCGGTCGATTTCCAAAAGCGCTCGGTGGGCGATGACGCGGCGAGCCCCCATTCCCAACGGGGGAAGCCCCCACGCGGGAGCCCTCAGGGCCCCCGTTAGACTGTGATCATCCGCCTGCCCGTGGAAGGTCTGCCAGTGCTGCCCAGGGTCGGCTACCACTACCTGGTCCCAAGGGGACCCACTCACGCATCCATCTGTGCCATGTACATCCCAGAGGTGGAGGGCGCGGGGGCAGTCAGAGGGTAGGGGCGAAGGGAGGGAGGGAGGGAAGGGGGGAGGCAGGGGAGGGGCAGGGGGAGAGAGAAGGGGGGGGGGGGGAGGGGGTACACACACACACACACACACAGAGAGAGAGAGAAGAGAGAGAGAGAGAGAGAGAGAGGAGAGAGAGAGAGAGAGAGAGAGGAGAGAGAGAGGAGAGAGAGAGAGAGAGAGAGGAGAGAGAGAGAGAGAGAGAGAGAGAGAGAGAGAAAGCGAGAGAAGAGAGAGAGAGAGAGAGAGAGAGAGAGAGAGAGAGAGAGAGAGAGAGAAGAGAGAGAGGAGAGAGAGAGCAGTGAGCCTAAACGAGACCTTCTCTGCAAACACACCGACCGCAGGAGAAACAAGAGACTCGCTTAATGCCTCTCCCCGGAGCAACAATGGCCGTAACTTACCCTTGTGGCCATACATCCTGTAGGCCGCATGGACTGTGGCCATAAAGACTGAACTGTAACAGATTATTGTTATCATATTACCAATAACCAAGTGGAGGTATCAGGGTCTTTAACGCTCTTTCCAAGGTATAGAGCGACCCAACATCAGATAGTGTGTCAGGATTTGGGACTCACCTTGTCGACAAGCACTCCCGGAATGTGAACCAGCCGAGGCGGGATGCTGCCCCGCTGTACAATTTGTCGTACCTGCACAATGACTGTACCGCCTGAGTTGTGTACCGCCATGGCCTGCACCCCCAGTCCCCGCCTCTTATCTTCCTCTCTCAACTCCTCTCTCAAGATTGCATTATTTCCTAAAAAAGGCAGTGCAGGAATTGCCTTCATCCATCTTGCTTCCTGCTCCTGCCGTCTATTAAAGGAGGCTGCGGTTGCTTCCAGAAGTCCAAATTTGCAACGCAGCCGCCTGTCCATTGCTGCCGCTGCTTCCGGTGTTGCAGCAGCATCTGGTTTGGAACCTGCTGCTGTTTCTGCAAGAAATAATTCAGAGTGTGCATGACCCGGATTCTGCTGCTGCTGTTGTCATCAGCGGCGTCGTCGTCATCGTTGACATTGTTGAAGTTGTTGTTGTGGTGGCCGCTGTTGCTCCGGTTGCTGCTATTGTTGCCTGTTATGTTATTCTGTACCGCCGAGGTCGTTGCCAACGGTGTTGTCGTCGGCACCATTGTCGTTATGTCTTGTTTGGCTGTTTCTGGGCCTGAGGTTGCATAGGGCTTGCCCTTGCTGTTATCTTTGTTGCTGCTGTGGCGATAGTTGTTGGTATGGTAGCTGTAGTTGGTGCTGTGCTGTTGGTTGTGGTCCTGACGTGTGATACGGGACAGTCAAAAATAGGGAAGACGTATGTTTGGACCTAGTTGGAAAATTGTTAAAAGTCCTTTTACCCAGATGCAAAGTTGAATAAACCACTGTTACAATTTAGATAGAAGAGAGGCATACAGCCCAAGACATCACACTTGACATGGTTCCCTTTGGAGGGCCGGGAGATTCGATATGCCAAGCAGGTCAATTAGTAAAGAGCAGGTCATTAAATGCAGCTTTACTAATTAAATTACTAGGAATTACTAAGTATAAGTAATTACTAAATAAATTACTAAGTAAAGCTGCATTTAATGACCTACACTTTACTAATCGACCTGCTTAGCCTATTGACTCCTCTGGCCCTCCACGATGAACCACAATGCAGCAGTCAAGGAGAAGATATGCAATTGAGGAGGTGCCTCACTTGAGTGGAAATCAGTACATTCATTAGTCAAGCCTTGAAAGCAACGACTCAAGTGAAGGGGCAGAATGCAAGAGTGCGCAAGGTTACTAGTAAAGCGTCACTCACTACATGCGTTAATCGAGCCTGCAGAGCAAGCACTGCGAGTGGAGGGGTGGCAACCCGATTGAGCAGGTTTCATTAGTAAAGTGTCACTCATTGCATTCTACAATCAGGACCTCAAAGGCAATTACTGCGACTACAGGGGTCGCTACCTCATTGATGAGGTTCATTGAGAAGGCGCCACTCATTACCTCATCATCACATCAAGGCTCATCGAGTGTCGCTCATTATATTCAATAATCAAGCCTCAAAAGCAAGGACCGTGACCAGAGGGTTGGCGACCTTGTTGAACGGGTCCATTACTAAACAGCAATCACTACATGCATTACTCCAAGCCCCAAAGGCAATTACTGCAACCAGAGGGGCAGCTACCTGGTTGAGCAGATCCATCAGCAAAGCTTCATGCTCGAGACTGATGTTTCCATCCTCGTCAGCATACGTTCCCCTTAGTAAGGCGACGTCCATGCGGGACGGGGCCTTGTACCACAGAAGTTCGCGCCCTCCCACCTACTTGCAACATGGTGTTCCACATTGCAGCACTATCACATTGCAGCACTATCACATTGCAGAGAATAGTGACAGGATGACATGATGAGATTGACATTGCTGTGATTGGTAACACGATAACATAATACATGCAACGGTGCTGAAACTAGGAACATGATAATGTAACACAACACAGTGCCGACATTGGCAAACATGATAACATAACACCTACATCAAACTGCTGAGAAGGGTAACATGGTTACACAAAACATAAATCGTAGTCCTAAACTTGGTAACATGATAACATTATGAAAATCCACACTGATGAAAGAACAGAATAGCATATAATACCGTTCGCATCTTGGCACGTTCCCGTAAAGAATTCTCCCGTAGCTACTCAATACATATAACACTATCACATCTGGGCCACACTTCCTTGCAGAGTACTCCCATTCCACCTGACTCCATATAAGTAGGGCAGATCCTGAGGGCCAGAAATCTAGAAACTACACTGTTCTGTTCTAGGGAACATCTCCAGAGATTCCCGAGTTACACCATTTTACACCACCTTACATATGGTTCCACTTCCACTTCTATACCAAGACAGCCGGAGAAAGCCCATGACATGCCCCAAATGGGGGGGGGGGGGGGGTTCAGTCGGAGAGAGGCACGGACATTTGATGCAGAGAACCTGAGACCCAAGTGGAGTATACAACCAAACGAGCATTAAGCAGTTTCTGCTTCGTTTGCTTTCTGGTAACACCCCATCTCCCCCCCGCCCCCCAACAACACACACACACACATACACACACACACACACACACACACACACACACACACACACACACACACACACACACACACACACACACACACACACAGACAGACAGACAGACGCACGCACGCACGCACGCACGCACGCACGCACGCACGCACGCACGCACGCACGCACGCACGCGCACACACACACACACACACACACACACACACACACACACACACACACACACACACACACACACACACACAAAGGGGGGAGGGGGTGGCACGGGCACATGCAAGCGTGTCTGTCCTGGAGATAACACATGGGTCACACGTGGGGGTCCACCTGCATCACATGGACAATGTCGTGCTGGTTGGGGGAGCTCTTCTTGCCCCCGCCTTCCCGCGGATCAACAAACGTGCCCAGCCCCACATGAGTCAGGGGACCAGGCTTTCCAGCCGCCACCTCCCTGAATATGTGCGACACTGTACCGCCAAAGTACCCAGCCCCACGTGAGTCACAGGACCAGGTTTTCCAGCCGCCACCTCCCTGAATGTGTGCGACACTATACCGCCAAAACTGCCCAGCCCCAGGTGAGTCAGAGGACCAAGCTCCGCAGCCCCCACCTTGCGGAATATGTGAGACGCTGTACCGCCTACCTCCCCAAATGAATTATCCATGCAAGGAATGATTTGCAGCACACTCTTGGACAGCCAGTACGCTCTCCCATACCCTTTGTCCACCGTTACCTCCTCTTGTGTGTGTGTGTGTGTGTGTGTGTGTGTGTGTGTGTGTGTGTGTGTGTGTGTGTGTGAGGGCGAGAGAGAGAGAGAGAGAGAGAGAGAGAGAGAGAGAGAGAGAGAGAGAGAGAGAGAGAGAGAGAGTGGGGAGGGGGTAGAGAGGGGGATAACCGGGGGGGGGGGGGAATGGAGGGGGGCTCACTAACGCCAAGGGGGAGATTCCAGCCCTGAATTTCTCCCGACTGGATAAGGGGCATGAACTCGGGAGAAAGTCCGATCCAGGCATACACCAGCTGGGACACCAAGCCCTTTGCGGCCAGGCGCCCAAAGCCGCGGCCCTTCCCGTCCCCAGCGGGAGCCACCACCCACAGCCTGAGGCCCCTTGGGTGGCCCGTCTTCTCAAACCGTTCTCGCAGGGCTTCCAGCAAAGCTTCCGGGCAGCCCGTTCCCACAAAGCTGCTGACCTGGAGTTGACCCGCCATAAGCCCCTGTTAGGCGCAGGTTACAAACATACATACATACACACATCCATGGATATGTTTGCTACCCCCTCACGGCCAACTTCATGCCGCCATTGCTCCAAATCTTCAGAGCTCTCATGTCCCCAATCCTCTGTACCCCGATTCCCTCAAATCCCCATCTCTCAGCACAAAACCCCAAAATCCCGGCATGTTTAAGGGTTTTCCACATGGCTGGTGCCCTCCACAGCAGGGCAGCACTCTCTCCCAAGTGCACAACATTTTTGCTGCTCCCCCTCGCTCTCCCTCGTGCTGTTGTCTTTCCTAAACAGCTCTCCCTTCTCACCAGTCCCTTTGTGTATCTCTATCAACAAGACATCCGGCCACCACCCATTCATTTTCCCCTAGATGGATGCAGCTTAACCAAAGTGAAAATGACTTTCTGTAACTTTCCCCTCCCCCCCCTCCCCACTCTCCACCCGCCCCTGTGCGCTCATGTGCGCGCACGCAAGCGCGGGCCTCCCTCCCACCCTCCCCGCCCTCCCCCTTCTCTCTCCCTCCCTTCCCCCCTCTCCCCCTCCCCCTCCCCCTCCCCTCCCTTCTCTCTCTCTCTCTCTCTCTCTCTCTCTCTCTCTCTCTCTCTCTCTCTCTCTCTCTCTCTCTCTCTCTCTCTCTCTCTCTCTCTCTCTCTCTCTCTCCCCCCCCCCCCCCCCCCCCCTGGTTCCTCCGCCACTCGCTGGAGAAGGAACTCACCCCGGGGGGGGGGGGGGGGCACCTATTCAAATATCAAGCCATATCCGTGGAAGCCTTCAAAGTCATATCATCTACTGTAGAGTGCATAAACTGTCAGTGTAACCCATTCCCAAGATGAAATGCATCAATGAAATAAGCCTGTATTCGATCAGACAACTGCATCATGCTTAGTTACCGCTTTATTTCAGCTGAAAGATCACATGACCACGTTTATCTTCATGTAGCTTAGGCTTGTGGCAACAATTAAAGAGTAGAAGAGCTTTTGGACACACCGTCAATACAGCGACGTCGGGCACGGCCCCTACGGCGTCTGCTGCAGTAACGACCTTATGTGGGACAGATTTGGTGGCAGTTCCAGATATAGATAGATTCCCAACATCACTTCTTGCTGCTAAATGGCGACCTAGAACGTGGATCCGACCCCGAGCCACATCATCGTCCCGATCCGGACGATACGAGGCCTCAGAACCTGCCGAAGCCTTCATCGCAAGGGGCGAAGGTTGACTAAGATGGAAACAAGATCATAAGATGGAAACAAGATCATATGCAGAGTTGTAAAATCGGCCAGGATGTCCTTCCGGGTTTCAGGATCCCATCGCCTCAAGACGCGATATGCATAAGTCGATAGGAGCTCCTCATGCAGCTATGTCTGCCATGCTAATGAGAAGAATTAGCATCGCAAGTATATTTTGTGAAAGCCGGATGAGCGACTTACTGCAGGGTTGATGCAGGTGGATAGGTGAGAGGACGGCCAACTCCACATTCCTCCTCGGGCATGTACCGCACTAGGAAAGCCTGAGGCCTGAGCAGGGTAGTCGATGAAATTTTCCGTCACGGCCACGTGCGTCAACTCCTGTTTTCTGCAGCTTTTGATGGCCGGAGTCAAACCCCACAACAATACTTTTGCGGCTTTTCTGGCCTGGAAAACCTAAACTTGGCAGTAGGTTGCAGCCAGGTCTGGCTGTTAAGCCTGCATGGGCGCAATGAGTCCTGCAGTGGGAAGGATGCCTCTGGAAACCCGGCTAGCATCCTTAAAGCTGTCACCTTTTCCAGACTAGCATGGAAACCCTCCCATTGTTCACGGCTGCATGCACGCCCATACCAGCACGCAGGCTCGCTCACGGGTGGCTGCGGGTGTGCACAAGACTGCGATCACACCCATATGCCCGAGCATGCATGGACGAACGCGCGCGCAGGCGAGAGAGAGAGAGAGAGAGAGAGAGAGAGAGAGAGAGAGAGAGAGAGAGAGAGAGAGAGAGAGAGAGAGAGAGAGAGAGAGAGAGAGGGAGAGAGAGAGAGAGAGAGAGAGAGAGAGAGAGAGAGAGAGAGAGAGAGAGAGAGAGAGAGATAGAGAGAGAGAGAGAGAGAGAGAGAGAGAGAGAGCGAGAGAGAGCGAGAGAGAGCGAGAGAGCGCGAGAGAGAGAGAGAGAGAGGGAGGGAGTGATAGGGAGAGTGAGAGAGAGGGAGAGGGAGAGAGGGAGGGAGGGAGGGAGGGAGATAGAGAGAGAGAGAGAGAGAGAGAGAGAGAGAGAGAGAGAGAGAGAGAGAGAGAGAGAGAGAGAGAGAGAGAGAGAGAGAGAGAGGGAGGGAGGGAGGGAGAGAGAGGGAGAGTGAGAGAGAGGAGAGGGAGAGGGAGAGGGAGGGAGGGAGGGAGGGAGGGAGGGAGGGAGGAGAGAGAGAGAGAGAGAGAGAGAGAGAGAGAGAGAGAGAGAGAGAGAGAGAGAGAGAGAGAGAGAGAGAGAGAGAGAGAGAGAGAGAGAGAGAGAGAGAGAGAGAGAGAGAGAGAGAGAGAGAGAGAGAGAGAGAGAGAGAGAGAGAGAGTGTGGGAGAGACCGCAGGGGAGAGAGGGAGAGAGGGGGAGTGCAGAGAGAGGGAGGGGGGAACATGGGGATAAGTACATACGCAAATACTCATGAGGAATCAGGCTAGGCATGTTTTACAGTCCTTGTGGAGCCTTCAAGATCTGCGGCCACCTGGCCTGAAAGTAGAGCATAACCCCAAGATGCTTGCAAATGAAAAAGATCTCCATGGCCGGAAATCCAGCCAAGTGAACGTGCATGCAGCCAAACTGGCCTTATTGCTACCCCAAATTGCTCCTCATGCAGCTATGTCTGCCGTGCATTTGAGAAGAACTAGCATGGTAAGTACATTATGTAAAAGCCGGATGAGCGGGTTGATGCAGGTGGATATTTAGCAGGACGGACGACTCCACATTCCTCCTCGTGCATGTACCGCACTCGGAAAACCTGAGGCCTGAGACGTGAGAGGGTCATATTGCACTGTCTCTTTAAACTTGTTATGTCCGCACTCCAACGCACCCAGAAAGTGGATGGCAGGCAAAGCCCACTAAAGAGCAATTTTTGTTATTTTTTCCCTTTCGACAGCGATGTTGTCGTTCACTGCCCTTTATCCTTCGGCGCACATTGCGGCTCCTTCGTTGTACAACGAAGGAGCCGCAAACATAAATGAAACCTCAGCCGTTATTTTCTCATATCTTCGGGTTCGGAGAAACATGGCCATGTTTCGCCTTGTTGGCTAAATTCTGAACGGGCTTGTATGGCGGGGCATGTGCCACCCTTGATCAAGACCTGGCGGTTCATCCCCCCCCCCCTTTTCCTTCCTCCCCCCTTTTCCGTTTTCGTTTGCTCCGTTATGTCTCTGGTATTCGTTTGGCTACCTCGGGTGGCCCGTTTTTCTTTGCTTAGGCTAGCGGTTGTGTTGTGGTCACGGCCATCTTATTATGCCCTAGTGGCTGGACAGATGTAACCTTCTTCCTTTTCAAGAGTGGGGTAAAAAGTGTTGAGTTGTGAACATACATTACAGGATGCCTTGTGCTCTATGTGATCTTCAATTGTACAATATTAGGATGCGGGTCCACTATCAACATAAGGTACCTCGAGACACGTTGGGAAAGACCTATTTCGAAAATAAGGGGTACGATGTGATCGTTATCACACGTTTGTGATCGAACTCTTAAGACTGCTGTCGTCGCTTAGTTGGTCAATTGGATTGGAAAGTCTTGCAGGGCACAGAAAGGTGCAAGTGCTTGCCCATCAGTTCAACAAGTAAACAGCAGGCAGTCGCCGCAGGACTGAACATGTAGCTGTAGATCAACATCCTTAACGACCTGTCTGCCATGTTTACAGGTGCGACGAAGCAAGCTGTAGTGCGTACGAGGTGCATGTATGACTGCTCAAGTGTGAGTGAACGTTAACCATCTTCGAGTACAATCAAGCCACCTCAACAGATAATTATCAGGGATGGAGGCTTAGTTTAGTGCAGGACTTATAAGGGATGGAGGCTTAGTTTAGTGCAGGACGGTACTTGCTCTTAGCCGTCAGGAGCTTATCCGTGGTTGTTAATCTTAATGCTCACTGTCAGATCATCATGTAACCAGCTGGATTGGAAAGTCTCACAGGTGCCACAAGACTGTAGATTTAGATAAACATCCTTAACGACATCTCTACCATGTTTACCGGTGATGCCGAATGCCCATAAACTAACAAAAAGACCAGCCCAATGTTCAAGGATCAAACTCAAATGTTCCAAGCTTGAGCTATAAGTCACACGCGGCGAGCTGCCTGCTGGCGACCCACAGTGGCCGCAATAACGAAAGTGACCCGACGCATGGCAAAATGCTCCCTCCACATCTTCCTGAGCATTGATGGCTTCGTTCAAAAGCCCCTGGAGCCGCTGCAACAAGGCCAGTGCATCAGCATGCAAGGCTCCATAATTTCAAATGAAAAGGCTTGGAAGCCACGTGGGCACAGGCGGTTGTTGACGCGACAGCAAGACAGCATGGCGGGCCTACTTGTCTTGAGCAGCGCGCACGGCAGCCCCACCCGGCACGAAGTGCTGCAATATGGCAACGGTGATTGGGGACGAGCCATCGATGTCGATGTAGGGGTCATGACCACGCGTGGATCCAATGGAGGCGGAGGTCTGCGCGCCATCGATGGTGCCCCTGGCCAGGGGCAAGGATGGCTAAGGCTGGTTCCCCGGTGACGCGCTGACGAGCAGAGGTTAGGACAGCACTTTTTCTTCTTTCTTCTTCCATCGAAAACGAGATGTGGGTCTAGTGCCGGGAGAGGGACATCGAAATCGAAGCGATCTCGAATTCCTGCTAGTCGATTTCACTACCCCGCGGCTAGCAGTGAAGTGCATGTGCTGTAAGAAACGTCCTACAAATGGTCCCAGCAACTTCCTGTAGCCGCTGCTCCAGGACTGCTCTTGTAATGCAAAAAATCATCAACTTTCAATGTCTTCCCTTTCCAAAGCGCTGGAGACAGTTGATCGCATGCGTTACATTGGCATTGGCTTCCAACCAATGCTTCTCTCGCCGAACGAAGCGAATGTCACTCAACATTTCCCAACTGGTCTTACAGCTTTATGGTCACCATACATGTAGAATAACTCAGCGGAAGAGGTTTTAGGGACAATGAGGCCGTTCGTGGTGAGCACGGAAAGAGTGTTACATGAATGATTCGCACTCTTAAACCCAGGGTGGGTTGAATTAAATTGTACTGCCTCAGACGCGTAGTCGGGCAACCGAGCGAACTACCTGAGCGAGGTTGTACTGCGAATCCAGATCACAAGGCAAGTCACAGAGCAATGCCAAGGACCACTAGAGCATTATACCCTGGGAAATGCTACAATACACCACGCGTTTGGGTATCCTGGTGGTCCCCAAGATATAAGTGTAGTTACAAATACAACAGTAATGACAACTGTAGAAAATGCAAGCAATTTACTTAAGAAAGGACGTCCTCGCTCATGATAAATCTATTCGCTCTTTAGGGCTGGTCTCTAGCCAGTCAATCCACAACCCAAACAATCTGCATGTCCCAGAAGACTTGGTTGACTGTAGTATTGTATATTGTATAATATATTGTATACAATGGTTGAGTACAAACTCCATATGGGCAGTTTAGAAAGCATAGGCATCTACATGCTGGACACAACGTGCAAAATTCCCGAATAGCCAAATGTGTGTTATGGCCATAATGGTACTACGCCATGGTACTACACCTGAACCCTATTTATCAGCCGCTCCTAGCCAGGAATTTTCACGCGCTCCCCAAAAAGTCCTACCCGGATCTGGAAAGAAGCTCATAAGGATTTCAAGCTCATAAGGAGAAGCTCATGAGAAGCTCATGATCACAATAAATTCATAATTCATCAAATCATAGGGAGAAGCTCATAAGAAGCTCATAAGGATTTCAGGCTCAAACATGATATGGGATTCCAGGCTCATCTAGGATTTCAGGCTCATATATGCATGAAAAGCTCGCGATAATAAGGAATTCATGATTCATAAATTCATAAGGGGAATTCTTCGAAGCTCATAAGGATTTCAGGCTCATAAGGAAAAGCTCATAAGAAATTCACAGGAGATTGGAAGTTGAACGTCTGAGAGCTGACTTGCATGAGGTTGCATCATTCGACTCGGATGAATTCAAGTCTCCTGCAGACTTACGCCGGATGCTGTGACTTGGCCCCCCCTTCCTGGAGGGGGGTCCCATTCTCCCTTCCCCTTCACTTTCCGATTGTACCGTTGGGTCTCCAGATTCCACCACAGATTATGTTCACGAACAGCCAATTGTGTGCTATGCACTACACTTCAACCCTATTTAGTAGCCGCTCTAAGCCAGGAACTTCCGCGTGCTCCGTTATGTTTTCGATCTTCGTTTGGCCAGCTCTTGTGGTCCATTCTTTATAGTTTCAGCTTGTGTGTGTGTGTTGTGGACATTTCATCATGTCCTAGTGGCTGGACAGAAGTAACTTCTTACAAAATCCTCCCTGGGCCCGGATCTGACGGGGGCACCCTGCCCGGGGGGGGGGGGGGGGGGGGGGGGGGGAGGGGAAGCTGAAGAGGAATCTAAATTATCTCGTTTTGGCGCAAAAATGTGCCCCTGATGAAGTCACAGATGTAACTTCTTCCATCTTCCTTCCTTCACAGGGACAGTCGTGTCGCAACACACGAGAAATTCGATCACAGGGGAGTGTCCAAAATCGTAAGGAGATTCGAATCTTCCGCGTCCTTTGAGTTTCGCCGACTGAATTCGTTGACAGGGCACACGAGTCCAAGAGAAGACATCGAAACACAACAATACAAGATTACAACCAAGGGACTCTATCAAGAAATTTATTAAGGACCAGTTGCTTTTAAAGTCATTAAAAGGGTTCCTGTCAGTAATAGTTCCACAGCAATATCACGGGCGGTAAGTCCTGGTTTGTTTACATGCATGTGTGTCGGTGGATGCGATGGACGTTTGGCGCCTCAATTTAGTAAGACAAGATCATTAGAAATGTTACATTAATGAAACAATATCCCATTACAATCAACATTTTGTCATCCGATATAAACAATAGCCGCAAGCTGAAGCGCGTATTGGACATGTGCTGAAGCTTTACCGAAGGTCCCAGTCTATGACATTATCTACAGAATCAAGTAGTACCTAAATTATAAAACATTTGTTTATTAGTTTATATCTTTTCAGAAACTATTGAACCTATTTGTTTTATGCGCGTGGCTCAAGTCACTGCAGTACGCAACACAAATAACTAACGAGTCATTCGATCCAGATTGAATACGTTTACGATTATAAACTTCGAGCTTTATGGGTCTCACAGGAACTGCGATGTCTTTTTCGGCTGTCTTGAAGTCAGCTGTGTTCGTCCTCCTTTGCTTCGAGGCCTTTGCAATTTACGGAGATGATGAGGTGGGACGTTGTCAAACCTGTGTAATACGTAAGAATCTTTTGATTGAAAACCTATTGTCATGGACAGCTCCAGTAGAATTCAACTTTCGGATTACCTTGGGTGTGTCTATGGCGAAACCTTGCTTTTTCAACTTTAGGGATGAACAGACTCCACAACGGTTATGTTTTTCAAGCTCGTGTGGGTGGGATTTTCAGCAGGACACTGAAAAGGTTGCATCCGCATCTTGGAAGGCCGGAAGGAACTTGTTGAATAGTACCATAGCAGTCGCAGTCCCCACGCCAATTGCAATCACTTCCGTGCCAGTCCCCACCGCAAAGACAATCACTTCCGTGCCAGGCCTCACAGTCTCGGCATCATCGGTGTGTTCATATCACTTGAACCTCATAACGCGCAAGTATATAGTATCTAGAGCTTCAAGTCCTTCTACTGAGAACTTTATTTTCGTGCACTCAACCATGAAGCATCACCGGAAAGCTCAAGGATATATTGCATTCAAGAATATTTGGATCGACATGATTCGCACAAGGCACAAGCTCTAGTTTATGGTCAACCCTGATGGAGTGAAGATTCAGTTGATCAAATTTTGAATTTTCTGTGTCTCTATTGATTGAGTTCTGGGAGTCAAAACCACTCATATTCGTAGTGAAAATTTTAACAAGCTTCAACGACCCCAAGTTGTCATTGCTCTGGCAGACATATGTTTACATTTGCCTATCACGCTGTTGGGTCAGGGCAAAGCTGACGCTAGCGTATACTGTGTACACATGTAAGCTGCATCGCAGAAGACTTTGCATTGGAGTTCAAATATCGAAAGGTCCGAAGTGAAAGGTTCAAAGTTCAGTCCGTAAATTTACCTGAATCATTCGTAACTGAAACATTCTGATTAGTTTCTCCCCTCTTCAGTAAAAAACTCTTGTGTCTGTGCTATATTCCCGCAGTAACCCTACCATACTCCGTCCTTAGGACCCCCAAAAGGTGTACTTTGTAAACTGCTACTGATAAATGGTGCCCTATCCGGAACTCCGTCTCTTTCTTGTGTGGAAACTAGGTGGAGGGAATGCAGGTTTACAGTGGTGTGGCCGCGCAAGATTCCAACTCGAACGCGGCTGTTATGCCAATGGCAGCTTCGTCCCTGCGGCCGCCTCCACCTAAAGTAGTTTGCTCTGGTAACTGCTGCAAATACGGTACAGCAGTTAAGTGTTGCAAGTACCAAAAGGTACTGGGCGTCAATGTCTGTGTCAAATGGGCTTGCTCTTTCGTCTGCGCATCAACTGGTGCTCTCATCGGGTGTTTAGCCTACTGCTGAGCGTGAGCCTACTGTTAGGTTCAAACTCGGGGCTAATGTAAGGTGATCCTAAATTTGTGTAGACCAATGTCACCCATAGATTGGGAGACTAATCAGCAAACATTTTTGGGAGGACTAGTGAGAGGGCCAGTGGCAAGGCATATGTTCCTAAGCGCCGAACAACTTTCAATGTGTTCACTATGATGCCTGTCACAACTATCTGCTACCTTTTCAGCTAGTAAGGTAGCAGCTAGTAATCTACAGCGTCCGCTCTTGTATAAACACATGTGGTGGAACTAATTGGGGGGGGGGGGGCAACAGATTAGTCCGTTTCCTGAATGGTTTCAGATTGACATTGTTTTGTCAAATCTGAAACTGATGTTGAATGCTACAAGGCCTTGTTTTGCACTAGCTTTAGAGCGTTTTTTTATTCCCGTATTCACGAAAACGTGACGCGTCAAATACGGTGCTTCCAAATCCAATATGTTTGTGACGTAAACACTAAGCGTTCATATGTTCTTTCTAGAAGTAGTGTTGAAAGAGCGTTAAAGGTACAGTAGTCACTCGTTCAGCTGTGCAGGAGCCTTTTAAGCTTATATGTACTTACTGTATAGTAAGTACTAAACTGTACAGTAGCGCTTACTGTACATATACAGTAAGCTCTGAACAGTAAATGCATGTATTTACTGTCAGATGGCCAATCCCCAGAAGTAGTAAGGTCCTGGCACCTGCTCCAATGGGACCCGTACTTGTTCTAGGCTCGGGTCCAGCAGATGGATTGAAGCTGCTCAAATACCAGCAAGATCCTGAACGACCTGTCTGCCTTGCTACAGGTGCGGTGCAACATCATGTGTTATGTCATTGGTTGCTATTGTGAGATTGAACATTGTTAATGTACATTGGTGTTCCTTACACAGATAAGGGATGGGTACAATATTGAGTATACCCATGTACATGAACGTAGCCGTATTAAGCCTTATCCATGAGTGGTTTGCTTGATGCTTGGTACGAGACCTTTATGTAACTAAACTGGAACTGAAAGATTCAGGGCGTTTGAGATGCAAGTACTTGTTCATAAGTTGCTTCTGTGAAACAGCACACAGTCAAAAGGACTGTAGCTGGGGACGACATCCTGAACGACCTGTCAGCCTTGTTACATGTTTTGCTGATTGCTCATAAACTTCTGCACGTATTGAAGACCTGCCCATTCCTCTGATACAATGTAGCACATTTACGGGATTGGTGGAGGGGGAGAGACGCAAGAGAGAGAGAGAGAGAGAGAGAAGAGAGAGAGAGAGAGAGAGAGAGAGAGAGAGAGAGAGAGAGAGAGAGAAGAGAGAGAGAGAGAGAGAGAGAGAGAGAGAGAGAGAGAGAGAGAGAGAGAGAGACTGAAACAAAAGATGTGACAGAGAGAGAGAGGGGTCAAGATAATGCAACAGGTTCAATATACAGGGACAACATATAAGAACGGGTGTCTTGGAGCATGTTTTGTGTGTGTGTGTGTGTGTGTGTGTGTGTGTGTGTGTGTGCGTTTGTGCGCTTGCATGCCTGTGTGCGTGCATGTGCGTGCATGTGTGTGCGTGTGTGTGTGTGTGTGTGTGTGTGTGTGTGTGTGTGTGTGTGTGTGTGTGTGTGTGTGTGTGTGTGTGTGTGTTTGTGTGCGTGTGTGTGTGTGTGAGTGTGTGTGTGTGTGTGGTGCGTGTGTGTGTGCGTGTGCGTGTGCGTGTGCGTATGTGTTTTTTGTGTGTGTGTGTGTGTGTGTGTGTGTGTATGTGTGTGTGTGTGTGTGTGTGTGTGTGTGTGTGTGTGTGTGTGTGTGTCTGTGTGTGTGTGTATGCTTGCCTGCGTGTTTGTGTGTGTGTGCGCGTGCGCGCACGCGCGGGGTATTTGTGTGGGGGGGACTGGGTGGGCTGGGGGTGAGTGTGACTGTGTGTGTGTGTGTGTGTGTGTGTGTGTGTGTGTGTGTGTGTGTGTGTGTGTGTGTGTGGGGGGGGGGGGTAGCGTAGCAAGCCAGCGCGGGGGGTATGGGGGGGGGGGGAGTGGGGCAGCAAGCCCGCGCGGGGGGTCTGTGTGGAAGGAAGGGGGCCGCAGCCCCCATGAGGTTATATGTCAATGGAAAGGAAACATGCCTCGCGCACGTGTTCGTCGTATAGGGTCTAGGGTTGACTCGATTGGAGTTGCACGCGTTTTTGTGACTTGTCGAGCATGCGGATGTGAGGGGATCTGGGGGAGGAGGCGCAGCCACCTGTGCCCCGCCCCCCCCCCCCTACCCCCGCCCCGCCCCCGCCTGGAAATGTGAATATCACAAGAAACATCCGATGCGCACGGGTGCGTGGTATATATAGGGTTCAGGGTTTAACTGTTTGGAGCTGCAAGATTTTTTTGGTGACTCGTCGCACGTGCGGACGCGTGGGGGGGGGGGGGACGAAAGCCCCCCGCCCTTAGGAAATGTAAATACAAAAAGGAACCCCCCCCCTTGCGCACGTGTTCGTGGTATAGGGTTCAGGGTTGAAATGGTTGGAGCTACAAGCTTTTTTATGACTTGTCGTGCGCACGGATGCCGGGGAGAGGGGGGGGGGGGGTGGGGGGGGGCGCAGCACCCTGCAGGAATTTTGAGTACTACAAAGAAACATTTGATGCGCACGTTTGCGTGGTATAGGGTTTAGGCTTGAGCTGTTTGGATCTGCAAGCTTCTTTGTGACTCATCGAGCAAGCCGACGCGCGGGATCTGTTGGGTGTGGGAGGCGGCCCGCAGCTCCCACCAGGGTTTGTGAATAATAAAATTAAATATCCCCTGTACACATGCACGTGATATAGGGTTTAGAGTTATACTGTGTGGAGCTGCAATGTTTTTTGAAACTCGTCGACCAAGCGGATGCAGGGGATTGGGGGGTCTGTGTGGGGGGAGCGCAGCAAGCCGGCGCGGGGGGTCTGGGGAAGTAGAGGTGGGGGGGGGGGTATAGAGTAGAAGTAGAGGTGGGGTCTTTGTGTGTGAAGGGTGCTCATCAAGCCGGCGCGGGGGGTCTGATGGGTGGGGGGGGGGGGGGGTACGGCCCCCAGGAGGATTTATGAGTATTGAAAGCAGAACGTCCCCTTACGCATGTGTGTGTTGTGTAGGGTTTAGGCTGAATTGTTTAGAGTTGCAAGCGTTTCTGTGACTCGTTGAGCACACGGCTGCGGTGGGATGGGGTGGTCGGGGGGGCAGGGCGCAGCCCCTCCCCCCTAACGGAATTGCGAATTGTGAAAGGAAACATTCGATGCGCACGGGTGTGTGGTATAGGGTGTTGGGTTGACTGTTGGAGCTGCAAGCATAAATGTGACTGGTCGAGCGCGCCTACCTAGCTATAGACGCATACCCAGCTAGAAGCTCCAAGATACATCTACAATAGGCTGCTGGAAGAAACTCATCACCATTACAATAGAAAAACTTGAAAGCAAGCTGGCTACAATAGACTGTCTCATCGTGTACTTGCAAAATTCTAACCTGGCTAAAACTTCACACATTGATCATGATTCAAAAAAGTGAGTAAAGACTAAGCGGTAAATACCAGTTCCGAACACCACAACACATTGCAACACAACCCCAGTTCTACGATCTACCACAGCAGTCGCTGTACAGCCAGGTTTTTCGCAGCAAGCGTGCTTGCGTGGCCATGGCAAGCGTGACTTCAGTCATGCGCATGCCGCTGGCCTATCTCAGATTTCTACAACCCAACTAATAGACGACCGTGCATATGTTGTTTACATATGTTATATGTAAACAACATATGCACAGTTGTTTAGTCCCCTATGTATATTAAAAGACGATGCAATTGACCGCGAACATGGAGAGATCCTGATTTATCCCGATGTGTATGTCGAGGGGTTCACAACATCCAATCGACAAGGAACACAGCCTCCATTGCCTTCATACAGCTACACGCCCATGCTAGTGATTGGAAAGAACCACTTGCACATGCACTTCCCAATTCCAGCAGTGAAGAGGAGCATGAAATCCAAGTCATAAAACCCATTGCAAATTTGTGTAAACTTCCTACTGCGCCAGACTCAGAAATCAGCATTTGGATCATTCTCGAGATATGTTTATATAAAACCCGCTGCAACCCGACCCTGCAGGTGCAGGTCACTAAGTGGCATCAATCTCGCGGGTCTACGCACTTCATTGCTCGAAAGCTCCGAAGACTTCTCACACCCGCCAGCGATCAAAAAGAGACATCGAGTGTTTTTATCTTCAGATGCAACGTTGCATACGTGATCTTTCATGCATATCACAACATCATTAATGCATATGTGATCTTTCACGATTCCGGATCAGTCACAGCCGCCGAAATATGGAAAACCCAAGCCTTTGCCCTGGGGTTCTCAGACCCCCTTCCCCTGGGGGGAAGGGGGGGGGGGCGGGGGGCTTCTAGCTAGGAGACTTATAGCACAATCTCATAAAATCTTTAGCTAAAGGCCTTGGGCCGCTCATAGCATATCGAAAGCTTTGGACTCGTCCCTCGGGAAGGCATGAGCTTTCTCACCCTCACTGCTAATATGACCGCACTGAATACATGATTTCTAGGCCCTGCATTAGTGCTGGTGGGCAAGACAAAAGGATTTGTTTTTGGGGGGGGGGGGGGGGGGGGGTTTGGATCCGACCAGAAACCGATTGGAAAGAAATTCAAAGAGAAAAAGCAAGGGAAAATACACGCGAAAACACGGGAATGCAATGGTACCCTGCGGGGCCAGACTGTCTGCTGTGACCGTGACAACCCACAGTTGGTCAACACCGCTGACAACGAATCTAGATCTACACCGGCAGTGCTAAATGACAATGGGCTGCATTGGATCCACGTGGACGTGTATACAATTCATTGACTGATCCTGATCAACCCATACGAATGGAGTACTGAAGTTCGCCAAACAACAAACAAGTATATGAGATCCCACGTGCCTCTGACAGTTCCTCCCTCCATTTACGGAGGCTATATAGTAGCATTGCCCCAAGAGGCAGTCAACAGATCTGTGAACTAGCAACTCTGCAGGCATGTAGCCTAACAGCACCGGTGCTCGGAACAGAGGGCACCAAATCCCGGGCAGAGAAAGTAGGGTCATGGATACATGATACGAATCAAGCATCATGATACGTATCAAGCAATATGGTACGTATCAAGCATCCTCACACGCATCAAGCAAAGTAATTACAGATTAATGTATACTTCTTTATAAAGCATTAACCCATCATGGGCCATCAGCGGCCCGTGCACGTTGGAATGCCGGTCTTACATCAGGGCAGCCAGCCACAAACATCGCTGTTTGCTTTCAAAAAAAATATATATATAAAAATAAAAAGGAAACGGGGGGGGGGGGGGAGGGGTTCGGGAAGCCTAGACCTGAGAAAACAAGGAAGATCCGCATACACCAGAGCGAGCTGCCAAGCTGGACCAGTCAGAAATGTGAAACCAAACATCTCCGCCAGCTGGGAACCAAACATCTCCGCCAGCTGCCTTAAGCTTGCCACTCACTTCGAATAAAGTCGGGTCAGATTTGCAGCGGAAGTCGGTGTTCAGCGAGACTTTCCACCGCGTGCATATATCTTTGCGGGAAGCCTTCCAAACTTAAAAATAGGGCCGGTTTGCCAATACCATTGACCCCAGCGTTCTCTTGTAGGCGCATGCATATTCTTCTGGACTTCATCGCCAGACTTGGACAGGCCTCTTGCAAAATTGTTGACGTGCCCCACCAGGACACGTCTTTTCAGCCAAAATACTTTGGCTCGCAATTTTTGGCCTGTAAACAACCTCTCGGGGAGGCCTTTCCACGCAACGTGCTTGGGCTGCAAAAACCAAATCCTGACGTCGACTGCAAAATAGAGCTGCAAAACACGACGACTGCAAAAGAGCGTTGCAAAAACGCCCGAGAGAGTGCGCTACAAAAACGATCGCAACAGTGAGCTGCAAAAAAAGCCTGCAAAAGTGGGTCAGGTACTGTCTTTCCCAACAGACACACGTCCTGGCCGGGCACCCAGACCTGCTGGCCAGAGTGACGTGGCGGAGAACGCCCACATGTGTGCACCCTGATGCCCGTGGGTCCCATGGGCCCTGTGGGTGTCCCTGTTTTTCCAGCGTCCAACAGGGCCAAACCTGGCAATCCGACTAATCCGGACTCCGAAAACGACTCAAGCATATCCTCAGCCACGCACGCACACACGCACACACACACCCCCCCCCCCCCACACACACACACACACACACACACACACACACACACACACACACACATACACACATACACAGCCAGGCAGTGCGCAGGCATTCGTCCTAGCAGGCATGCGGACATATCCGGCACCGGTAGGCAGACCAGATGAGGACAGCCGGCAGCACAAAACAGGCTAACAGCATGCAAAGCGGTAGCGCTCGTCCATGCAAAGCGGTAGCACTGGCCAGCGGTGCACGCCAGCCATAATATTTTCCCGCGGTCCGACATCAGCCGGTGGAATTTCGGGAAGGAAATTCCAGGTCCAAGCTTGGATTAAGATTCATCGACGAACCCGAACAAAAGAAGACACATAAGAAAACACAGCTTGGAATAAACAGGCCGAAAAAAAAGGAAGAATAGCCTTTTACCAAATAGGGAAAAATTGCAAAAATAAAATGTGCAAATCACCTCGCAAGAAAGAAAAGTCAAGTTTTGAACCCACATGCCTGTCGGCCAGGGACTAGGGGCGTCCCTGGACGATGAAAGCCTTATCAGCGGTGAAGCAAACTTGAATGGAGCTGAAGATGGCCCTTGAGCGGAGCTCACGTGTCCATGCACTCTGGACGTGGCTCATGTGGCCCACGTGGCTCCAGCACAACCTCAAGCGCAGGCACACTGGACATTAATGGGCATCAGTACAATCAATACTGACATTTGCAGTGGTGAATCTAGAGATGCACCGTGGCTTCCATGGCCATTGTAAAGGCCAGCCATGGCATTTATAACGTCCTCGGCCCCATCAGGGGGCTCTTTGACCCCTGACACCTTATAAGCTGTGCTTAATTAAGCAACAATCTTAGATGGCTTTCGACCTCGAGCAGATGTTACCCTGAACGTTCTCCAGCAGAGTCGAGGTATTCACCCCCCCACTCCCCTGCCCCCGGGGGGGGGGGGGGAGATTTCGGTGAATTCGGACCCCGGGTGAATCTGAACATGACAGAATGGCGGGTTCTGGACACGCGCAATCCGGATAAATGACATTTCTTGAGTACGTAGCTTCTAGAACCACGATCAAACGCATACTTGGGACCTGGCACCGCCTGGAACTGCGTGAGTATTGAGATTTGAACCTTCCAACCATGCTCATATGGGCAATCACCACTCATCATAATATTCAGACCCTGGAACAACGCTCATAATTGATGAGTTATATTAAACCCTAGGACGATGCACATGCGTGAGTAGACACATATTTGGACCCTGCAACTATGCTTGTGCAGGGGTCGTACCCCTGTATACTTCGACCCTGGAGCCATGACCGTCAATGAGTACTTTGACCCGGGACGCACGGTCGTACATCAATATGTAGACCCTGGCACCATGCAACTACTTACACGCCAGAAATTTTACTTGTAACCATGCTCACAAATGAGCCATTCAAACCTGGAACCATGTGCAAAAGTGGGGCATTCAAATCTGGAACAATGTTCAAATCTGGAACCTGGAACAATCTGGAGCGAGCATTCACTTATGCTTTCAGCCTGCAACCTGGAAGCATGGCCATGCATGAAAAGGTAGACCCTAAGTCCAAGCTCATGCCAAAGCAAATCCGTATGCATGTATACACGCAAACAGCTTGTATATATGTAATAATTGCTGTCGTGTGAGCATGGGGACTGGGCCTGCAGCTTCATGCATGGTTACTATAACACAGATATGTTATAAACTAATAGTAATTAGACCCTGGAACCATGACCACTAGAGAGCAATAGAGGCCATTCACTCCTACAATCGATATCTCAGCTAGCAGACATCGAGATAGCTAGACAGCCTGAATTCAGGGTTCATTTCGTTTTCATACCCATGTCTGGCAGATGCCCCACACTGCAAGGTAGGATCGCACCCCCCAAGCCAAATGTCGCCTTTGAGATTGCGGAAAGATGAGTTTGTCGTACACGATATTTATTTTGCACACGTGTGCCTGAACCAGCCCAGGATTCTCACACAGACTCTTGTGTATGGAACAACATGCCCAGTGGCACGCAAATGGAGGGCCCACTGATTTCTGCCTGCCCAGTACAGCTTCTGGTGCAGCCAGTGGTAGCTTGTACTTTACAAGCCTGGGATCGTATACAACTCATGCAGACGGTACTGCTTGCACTGCACAGCCCTTGTATCAGGTACACATAGATCGTGCAGGGTGTACTGCACAAGCCTGGTATCCGCTACAATATCGACAGTGCTGCCTACACTGCACATGCCTTGTACTAACTACAACATCACAAAATGATACAATAAAAGAATGGTGAAAAAACGCACACACACACACACACACACACACACACACACACACACACACACACGCACACACACACACACACACACACACACACACACACACACACACACACACACACACACACACACACACACACACACACATGCATTTGCCTGATGAGCAGAGGTTTAAAGAGGAGTTTGGGTTCCGCAAGCATGCACAATGGCCCATGCTTGCCTACAAATGTGGGATTTTGTTCCAGTGAGCATGAACGCAGGGCCAATACTGGTTTCGGATGCCACCCCCACCCCCAATTTCCAGGTTCCTAAGTTTTGTTTTCCCCCCCGAGCATGCACAATGGTACACACTATTACTAGTCGGTGCAACCGACAATTGGACCTTTATTTTGAGAGCCCGCATCACGTGCGGGCTACTTCTTTACGGTCATTCGAAATATGCGCAATTGCGGTTCGGGTCCTTCTGATATCAGCAGCCATGTCACAGCACAACGCCTTCATCTGACAGATCTAGATCTCCCCTCTATCTGACAGATCTAGATCTCGGCCAAATGTCCGGAGTGCTGGGTTCGAGAGCGGAGGGAGAGGGGATGCCAAAGGCTTCGCAGAGCAGCACCAGGGTTTGACCCCCACAATCGCACAGCTGCGCGCACAGCGAGCTTTTTTCTCGTCGCAGATGCGCAAAGTGCTCCAGCCCCAAAACTCCAGCCTCCAAATAGAATGGCATTGACTTCTCTAATAGCCCAATGCCGTGAACTACAGCCAGTGCCTGCTCCCCTTCCTTGCACACATTAGAAATCGTCGTCCTCTTCATTTGCTCTCCCTTGTCAATGCATGTCCCTCTTCCCCCTTGCCCCCTCACTCCTCCCCCTCTCTGGATGCGCGGCCGTGTCCATATGTGTGCGTGCGTGCAAGCAAGAGCGCGCGCTCGCGCATGTGTACGTGCGTCCGTCCGTCCGTCTGTGCGTCCGTGACTCTGTCCGTCCGTGTGTGTGTGTGTGTGTGTGGTGTGTGTGTGTGTGTGTGTGTGTGTGTGTGTGTGTGTGGTGTGTGTGTGTGTGTGTGTGTGTGTGTGTGTGTGTGTGTGTGTGTGTGTGTGTGTGTGTGTGTGTGTTGCTGTAAGGCGAAAACAAAAACTGAAGCAAAATCCGGAGTGCAGCACTTTCAAGCTCTAAATAGCTAAACAGAGCAGAACCAGTTCCAAACTCGCACCTCGAGGGTGGGTCGAGAAGCGGCCGGGGCGGCAGCGGCCTCCTTGAGGAGCCGCCGAAACGTCCAGCGGTCGACAAAAGCTGTACCAAGGTCTTCAGCTCTGTGCAGAAACGCGTCCTGTATCACCAGCTGGATTGGAGAGGACGCCCCCTGCATCTGGCCCTCGGAGTGCAGCAGTGGGTGCTGCATCCGCTCCGGCAAGCCGTGCTTCCCTTGCTTGTGGTGCCTTGCTGGCAACCTTGTCTGAAGCGCCTTGGCTGCCGATCCCAGAATTTCGCACAGCACCGCTTGCTCCCTACACCCACACCCGAGCGCACGCAGGTTGAAAGCCCTGCCCAAATTGTCCGAACACGCACACACACACACACACACACACACACACACACACACACACACACTCACACACACACGCGCGCGCGCGGGCTGTCTGTCTGTCCCTCCGTCTCTCTCTCTCCCCCCCCCCTCTCTCTCTCTCTCTCTCTCTCTCTCTCTCTCTCTCTCTCTCTCTCTCTCTCTCTCTCTCTCTCTCTCTCTCCCCCCCTTCCCCCCCCCCACACACATACACTTACGCCCACGCTCACACATGCGCACACGCCCAAGCACATGAACATGCGCGCGTGCACAGGCACATGCGTGTGCGTGGGAAGAGAAGCTCGGAGAGCCAAGGCGGGGGGGGGGTTGGGGGGAAGGGAGGAGGGGGGAGAGGGTGAGGGGAAGGGGCAGGCACCGGAATATGAGGAGGGATCTGATGTCGCAGAGGGTCAGCACGATGCCCGAAACCCGCGGGACGGTGGGAATTCGAAAGTTTCTGGCAGCCTTATCCATAACTGCCCTGGCCAGCTGCTGCATAGGAACGACCTCCTCCTCCAGCGCAACATCCGCGTCCACTTCTCTTCCCAGCAGTCGTAGGCGTCCCGCCTGCTGCGGGAAGCGGCCCCGCACATTGTAAAGTCACACAACAAGCTGTCCCATCTGTGTTCTGCCTGTTTCAATCTAGCAGGTCCTCCCGTATGTTGTACTGCAAAGTATGGTCCTGTGTAAAATGGCAGTTCCCAAGTCTTGCCATGCCTTATCTGATTGGTAACTTACACCTGGGGACGCGCGAATTTCATTGTTCAAGGAGATGTGACATGGAGGCTCTAACCCCAAGTCTAAGCTCGCTACAAACTCTGAAGGGTATAAAAACTACAGATAGGACGCCCATCCAAGCTACATACTCACGGCAATAATATATGAGAAACAGGGGTTGAGAGAGAAAGGAGGAGCTGACCCCAAATGGACTATAGAAACAAATCGAAACAAAGATAAAGAAGGACTCGTTACATTTACATGGGTGCTTTCCTTTTGACCTTTCTGAAAATAACAAGAGGAGAGGAGAAGAGGAAGGACGGGAGGGGAAGAGCAGGAAAGATTTGACACAAGAGAAACCAAGGGGGAATGAGATGAAACGGATAACCGGGGGTGACAGAAGAGGGGGGGGAGGGAGCACGGGCAAGTTGGTTGGGAGGGAAGAGGAACAATACTGCGGCGAAAAATTTGGGAGTGATTGAATCGAGGCCGGGGGGAGGGGGGGAGGGGCTTGACTCACCAAAAGGCCGCTGCTGCCTCCGTACCGCACTGCAAGCTGTACAATATCTGAGCGCGCACGCTGGGCCGCCGTGGTCAACCCGCTTACTAATGCGCTTAACACATGTGGCCCTCCTCCACGCGGTGTCTGAGCTATCCTCTGCTCCGATCATCAACCCATTCCCCCATCAGCCCCGTTGGATTGACTTGTCACGAACAATCACCACTCGCCCTTCAGATCCCACCCTCTTAACTCTGTGTGGGTATACGTGTGTGTGGGTGTGTGTGTGTGGGGGGGGGGGGGAAGGGGCGGCTAATGCGCATATGT
>KV908462.1:30000-50000 GCA_002005505.1 Botryococcus braunii
TCCCCCCGACACCCAGTATGTTGTACTTCGCCGCTCCCACTTCCTTTTCTGAGACCGGGACAAATCCGCGCCTGACAAATCCAGAGGGTGTCGCCCTCCCACATCGTATCTGACATCTCATCACGGAGGAGGAGGAGGAGGAGGAGGAGGAGGAGGAGGAACGTGCTGCAGTGGCCGTTAGCTGGGCATTCCATGTGTGTGATAGTTTGATAGCATCCAACCTTTGCAAGTGGCTGACACTTGCTTGCATTCTTTGCATTTAGCATCAACCTGTGCAAATCGCCGAGGCTTGCTTGCAATCCTTGTGTTGGGCCGTAAGACGCAATTGCTCCACCTGATCTCCTTCTCCACGCATGATTGTGAGGAGTTAAACATTACTTGCCCCAGCTGCTCTCCTCCGTGCATGAACGTACAAAGATAAAGAATACAGCTAACCAACAAACCTCACTCATCCACCCGCACTCCCTAGGCTCATCAAATCTTATCTCTTCGTTTTTGGGGCAGACCTTCTTACACAAGTGAAATGACTGTCTCAAAACTGAAGAGATAAGACTTGATGATCTTGGAGTGTGGCTGGGTGGGCGTGTGGCTGGGGCAGGCATGCGTGCTCACGCAATTGTGCGCAAACTCACACACGTAGCCGCCCCCGCATGTACCAATTTTGGCATGTGCACATTTATGCGTCAGGGGACCAGCGCCGGAAAAACCACATCAACTATTCGCAAGAGGGCCCCGTCCCGCCAGCATGTGAACAGCCCAAGGCGACTATTATCGACCTTTGCGCCAACTTTAAGGAGGCGGGGAGAAGGCAGGGGGGGGGGGGCTGGAAAAAGCCTAGCGGGACATTGAACTCTTGTTACCCTAAAGAATACGCAAACAACCAAATGCTACAGGATTGGCTATCAAATCTTCTCAACCTCGAGCTCGAATCTTCCGCTCTCTGGCCCACCAAAGCAACGGGCACCATGCACCCAAATTCAAGGGATATCGATGGTATGCACAACTGCACTTCCGCCTCCAGTAGTGCTTGGCGATAGCCAAGCACTAATGGGGGTGGATGAGGCCAGGCGAGGTCAATAAGACAGGCTTGGGCACCTGAAACATAGTCTCTGATGCAGAAAAGGCCTTTTCGCGACAGCTTTCGGAGCAGGTGCCGCGTGAGGTCCCGGCTGTCTAAATCCCCCTTGTGCCTTGGGTGGTGCGTAAATGTGCTCTGCAGTTGCAACGATTAATAAATTAGATGGACGCATGAGCATTGGTTTCAGTGCAAGACAAATGTGATGGATGGAGACCCCAATTAACCCCCATCTATCGCCCAAACCATAAGGTATTCTTGTGGCTGGGAAGGTCTAGTTTAGAAGCAAAGCAACATGGTCTCCACAGTACGCCCTGTTTGGGATGCCTTTGGCCTCCTTCGGCAAAGTTCGAGTATCAATCCGGATCTTCTAAAGCATCACCATACCAGGAAAGCTCATTAGCCTTCCCTTTGGTCAGAAGCTGCTGATTCCCGGGTAAGGTACTGGTACTTCAAAGTGGTGCGTAGCCAACCCAATTAGGCTCAGGAACAGATGGTCGCGCCATAAACGAATTGTTACGCCGCACCTCGAGAAAGCTCAGCATCTCGTCGCGCAGCTGGTGATTATCCCTTGTCAAAAACCGGTGTAGTCGCGAAGCGGAGAACTGTGGAAGGGACGGCAAGTTGTGACTGCTACCGAGGTCAAAAGATGCCAAAGCAAAGCGCCTTTGCTGAGCGCCTCCATCATTCTGCACCATCGCGATCCCGTGTGAATTGCGTTGAACTTTTAGCGAGGCCAGCGCGCTCCCCACTGCGAACCCTTAGCGAATAGGTGAGGGCATCTGAGAATTAGGCCTACCATCATTAAGCTACTGCAACGCCACTCCTCCTACGGCCTGATCCGGAAGCATTAGGTGACCCCCCCGGCTTCTAGTGTGATCAGGTTGGGAGCTATATCACCGGGTCCGGGTCAAAGCATTAGTTCCTTACATCCCTTGCACATATTAAGCATAATTCAAGCATGATACAGCCATTGCAGATCAGCCAAGAATTGTTACTGCGTAGATCATGGGTGCTGGCGTGCGCCAAACCCCGCCCGGACTTCCTTGCGCAGCTGTGAACTTCAATGGAGAACTTCCCGATCACGTGGCTGTCGGCGCA
This sequence comes from Botryococcus braunii, assembly GCA_002005505.1. Lineage (NCBI taxonomy): Eukaryota > Viridiplantae > Chlorophyta > Trebouxiophyceae > Botryococcus > Botryococcus braunii. Next base: position 32,177 of record KV908462.1, read on the forward strand.
GAATCACCCTTCGTTTCCGCTCAACGAACCTGTCAACAAGGTAGATCTACCTCATGACTAAAGATACCCTGAACTGAGGAGCTTGAACTGAAAGACAAGCGCCTTGGACATGTGCACGCCATATGTTTCATGTTTTCGGCCTTGGGAAGCAGGTTAGAAGCTTGTCAGCATTCCGGGGGCCCGATGGAGTGGCGCGGACGCCTAATGGGATCGTCGAATCGACGAAAGTACCCCATGTTCCTCATGTGGGTTCAAGAAGAGGAAGAAGAAGAAGAAGAAGCGCGCAGGGCTTCAATAAAGAAGAAAGAAAGAAAGAAGATAATCTGTTTCGTCACCCATAGTATTGATTTTATCTTTTTTTCTCAGATTTGCCTTCGCCTGGCCAGTCTTTAAGCGGGGCTGGCAGCTTCGCCACTTTCAGCGTCCAGCCTTTGCGGAATTTCCAGTGTTTTTCAACACTTCATTCTCAGTTTGATACCACATCGTATTGGTTTTCCTGTTTTCTTCCTCAGATTTGCACCAGCTCGGCCAGTCTTTCCGCAGGACTGGCAGCTTCGTAACTTTCTGGCGTCTGGCATCTGCGGAATTTCCCGTGTTCTTCCCCACTTCCTGTGTTTCTTAACACACAGTATTGGTTTTTTCTTTTTCTTTTTTGGCCCCTCAGATTTGCCTCCGCCTGCCCGTCGTTCACAGGGACTCACAGCTTCACCCCTCCCCAGCATCCAGCACTTACGAAGATTCCAGTGTTTTACAACACTTACTCCTGTGTTTCTTCACACATCATCTTGGTTTTCCCTTTTCTTCTCCGCTTCGCCTCAGCCCAGCCAGTTTTTCAGAGGGACTGGGGGCTTCACCACTTTCCAGCATCCAGAACGGTCTTGGGGTTGGGTTGCCCAGCTGGTGATGCCATGGCCAGCGTTCCTCTCTTTGACCCCACCTGCCCTTGGAAGGCATCATGCAAGTCTCGTAAGATCACTACGGGTGCTGGGCTCCTACGTCACTTGCAGAGGTTCCACAAGCTCGGCGATGCTGGGCGGGATGACTGGGTGTCGCAACTCAGATCCCCAGCAGAGTACAGGAAGCTTGAAGCCATCTTGCGAGCTACCTCCAACTGGTTGTGCACCACTTGCTTCAAAACCCATTCCCTGGGAGTTCTTTCGTGCGCAACCAACCCAGACACCTGCCAGCGCTTGTGGAATCTGGAGGATGGCCTGGTTCCCCCTGATGTTAACCTTCTTCCTGGCCTTCCCCGCCCTGCACCGCCGCCGCAGGATACTTCAGAGCCCCAGGGCCGCCTCCATTCGCAACCCCGAGGACGACCGCGTGCATCCGCCGCCGTTGCTGATCCTCCGCCCTCTGCTCCCCCGGCCCGTGTCCGCCGCCATCCCCTGACCCCTGCCCTTGTCCATCACGTTTTCACCCTTGGTCACCATTCGTACCGCAGGGTCCCTAGGTCAGCATGGATACCTTGGGCTGCAGCATTGCGGTCCGCTCTCAAGGCTGTTGCGGACTCGGGCTCCGAGGCTGCCTGGGTTGAGCTGTTGATCCTTCCGATGTACGTCCTGTCAGCTCGTCGCAGGCCTCGGGGTGAGGGAGTTGCGCAGCACGTCCGCCGTCGGGCCCGCGCATGGTTGGATGGGGATATTGATGGCCTAATTGATGAACTCTTGGCCACCGCGCCTGCAGCCACTGCCCCACCCCGCCCATTAGACGATGCGGCGCTTGCCGCTCGCGTCTTGCGCAAGGTTGCAGATGGCCATTTATCAGCGGCTGTTCGGATGTTGGAGCCTGCCACCATCGCCCCAGCCACGCCTGACACATGTGCTGCACTGGCAGCGCTTCATCCTATCCGACCGCTTCCCGTTGGCGCCCCGCCTGCGCAGGCCCCTTACCGTGCCCAAGTGGAGGAAGTCTTGGCTGCCCTCAAAACCTTCCCACCTGGTACCGCTGGCGGGCGGGACGGCTTGAACCCATTACATATAAAACATGCCTTCTCTGTAGGTGGCTCAGACCTCTTATTGGACAGCCTCCTTGGCGTGGTCAATCGGGCCTTAGCTGGGGATGTTCCCCCTCCCTTGCGATCTTATTGGGCCAGCGCTCCCATCACCCCTCTCTTGAAGCCCAATGGGGGTATCCGGCCCATTGCAGTGGGGCTCACCCTGCGCCGTCTGGTTTCCAAGATAGCTGTTGCAGCCGTCTTGCCCGCTGTCAGTGAGTATTTGCAGCCACACCAAGTTGGGGTTGGAGTCCGAGGGGGTGCAGAAGGCCTCGTCCATGCCCTCAACCGCTTGGTGGCACACCAGCAAGATTCCCCCGACCTCGTCGTTGTCAGCTTGGACTTCCAAAATGCTTTCAATACGGTCGACCGCAACCGCATGCTTGGGGAAGTCGCCCTCCATTGCCCCAGCATCTGGCAGTATGTGGCGACGACGTACGGCTGCGCGGCCCATCAGTATGTTGGGCCCCATGTCGTGGACTCCACAACAGGGGTCCAGCAAGGGGACCCCCTCTCTCCGCTGCTTTTTGCGCTCACTGTCCAGCCACTCCTCCTTGACCTTCATCGGGAGTGTCCCGACGTACACCAAGGGTGGTATCTGGATGACGGCACGTTTGTTGGTCCCGTGCCCGCAGCGCAGCAGGCAGTCCAGTTGGTTGTTGACCGGGCCCCCGCATATGGCTTGAGCCTCAACCCTCACAAGTGCTGTGTGTGGTCGCCGCGCCCGAACCCTCAGCATTTGGATGGGTTCCCTCTGGGCTTCGTCAATGAAACTCGTGCTGGTTTGATAGTGTTGGGGGCAGCGGTCACCGTGTCAGTCGAGTACGCGGCTTCCGTAGCCCAGGCGCACGTTGATGCCGTGGCAGCCTCGCTCCAGCGTTTGCCGATTCTCCGCCACCCCCAAGCCGAGCTTCTCTTGCTTCGCAGTTGCCTTGGGACCTGCAAGGTGGTTTTCACAGCCCGGACCATGCCGCCAGCTGCAGCTGCGCAAGCTTTGGTGACCTTTGATATGCTCCAAACCCAGGTCCTCCAATCCATTGTCACAGCTGGTGGTGGTGGTTTTGGCCCTTTGCAGCAAACCTTGGCTGGCTTGCCTATTGCCCTGGGGGGTCTAGGGGTCACTAAGGCCACTTCCCTTCTGCCTTGTGCCTATCTCGCCTCCGTCACGCAGACAGCCCCCCTCCAGGACCGCCTTCTGGGGACATCCACTGCCCCTCTTGTCCCCGCTGCTCTAGCTGCCAAGGCTGACTACTGCGCCCTTGTTCCTGATTTCGATGCGGCGCTCTTCGAGGATCCGGATTTTGTCCGCAGCAAAGTGCAAGCCCGGCTGTCCAAACCCTTGTCTCACCGCGCATACCAGGAGGTTCTTGATGACCCTGCTCGCTCGGATCGCGACCGTGCTGTGCTCCAATCTCTTACACAGCCGGGAGCGTCTGATTGGCTGCTGGCTCTCCCAGTTCCCCATTTGCAGCAAACCATGCCCCCAGAGTCGTTCCGCTGCCGCCTTCAATACCAGCTCTTGATCCCCATTTTCCACCCTGGCTCCCAATGCCCGTGCTGCTTGAGGGAGTTGGATGTCTGGGGCGACCACGCGGTCCACTGCACCTCAGGGGGGGATGTTGCCATTGTCGGCCGCCATTACTCCGTTCGTAACGGCCTGGACGCTGTCCTTACCTCAGCTCGTCAGCGGGTCACCCGGGAACCCGCCTTTCCCACCCCTGTCCCTGGCCAGGAGCGCCGTCGCGCAGACCTCCGCCTCCATGCGTGGGAGGAGGGGCGTGACCTTTATATCGACATCGTTGGCTCTTCCCCACTCACAGTTGCCAACTTGCTGCACTTCGTGCCGGGTGGGGCCGCCGCGCGCGCTGCCCAAGACAAGCAGACCCGCTATGCTGTCTTGTTGTCGCGTCAGCAGCCGCCTGTGGCTTTCCAAGCCTTCGCTTTTGAAACATTGGGAGGGTTGCATGCTGATGCGCTGGCCTTGTTGCAGAGGCTCCAGGGGCTTTTGAACCAAGCCATCATTGCTCAAGAAGATGTGGAGGGATATTTTGTCATTCGTCGGGTCAGTTTCATCATTGCGGCGGCTGTGGGTCGCCAGCTGGCCGCTCGCCGGGTGTGACTCATAGCTTGACACATTGGGGGTTTGGGTCCCTGAACATTGGGCTGGTCTTTTTTACTCCACTCTTGTAACAGAAGAAGAAGTTACATCTGTCCAGCCACGAGGGCATGATGAGATGTCCACAACACACACACAAGCCAAAACTAGGAAGAACTGACCACAAGAAGTGGCCAAGCGAAGAGCGAAGGCATAACTGAGCAAACGAAAAGGGGAGGGAAGGGGGATAGGGGGGGGGGGCAGCCACAGACGTGGCTGCGGCCAAGTCACCGTAGCCGGCGTAAATCAGCACGAGCCTGGAATGCATCCGAGATAAAGGAGACGACCGCACGCAAGTCAGCGTGCCAAATGAACTGCCGAAGAGATCTAGAAGGACCCACAAACAAGTGGGGATAACGGTCCCGCACCGCAATAAGAGCGGGACAGTGAAAGACAAAGTGGTGTTCATCACCCACAGAGGAGCCACACATATCACACAGGCGCTGAAGGCGCGGAAGACGTTGTCTGCGGCCCATGTCAATGGGGAGGCCATGAACACCAAGACGAAACCTGAGAAAGAGCCGGACCTTGGCAACATCAAGAGACAGATAAAGGAGGCGGGAGCGCTGAGCCTTAGTGGGGCGCGCAAACCACCGCACATAAGTACATAGCTGGGGATCAGCAGGGGCTAACCGAGGGGAGACATGGAGAGAGGCCACAGGGAGGGTATTGGCCTGCCTAATGAGAGCTAAAAAGGTATCCATATCCACGGGCTGCGGGCGCTGACAATCAGCCGCATAAGGGTAACCTAAGCGGCGAAGGGCAGCGATAAAAGAACCCGCCCAGGACGGGGAACGAGGCGTTACGCCATAGTAGCATGAGTCCCTATGAATACGTGCATACAAGAGGAGTATCAAGGCCTGTCATGAGGAACATGTGCTCGAGAGTATCTACTTCCATATATAATTATTCTGAGTGAATCATATGAAGAGTGGATAATGCCATGTATGCGGAGTATACAATGTATGTAAGTCTCTCCCCCTTTTAACGGGAAATCTCTCTCTCTCTCTCTCTCTCTCTCTCTCTCTCTCTCTCTCTCTCTCTCTCTCTCTCTCTCTCTCTCTCTCTCTCTCTCTCTCTCTCTCTCTCTCTCTCTTTCTCTCTCTCTCTGCGCCACTCCCCCCCCCCCAAACACACACACACACACACACACACACACACACACACACACACACACACACACACACACACACACACACACACCACACACACACACACACACACACACACACACACACACACACCCCACACACACACACACACACACACACACACACACACACACACAGCCTCTTCCTCTCCATCTCCCTCCCCCCTCGCTCGCTCCCCCCGGGGGGCCCCCCTCCCCGCCTCTCCCTTCCTCTCCCTCCATCTCCCTCACCCCCCCCTGTTTCACTCTCCCCCCATCCCCCCCCCTCCATATCCCCACCCCTTGCTTCCACAAGCCACCAGAACAACCTCTACGCACATGAGCCCTTTGATTACTTGGTTTACTGAAACCAATTGAATGAGTCTTCAGCGTCTGAATCGCTCGTTTCGTCCGTGTTTCCTTCCCAAGCAACATAATCTTCGGCAACGTTGTCTATACCTTTCCATTCTTGCTCTGCCATGAACTTCAACACCGCCGGGTGCTGCATTGGGTACTCCGAGTCCAGCATTTCAATAAAATACGAGTCCTCCAACTGGGACCCACGGCTACAACCGCTGTACACTTGCCCGTTGAAGCGCAACTGGTACCGACTACCCAAGTAGTTGCCATTGAAGCCCATGAGAACCATCATCCTCGGCTCAACAACCGCATTTTTTCTAGCCCCATTCTACTTTGAAGACAACCCGCGGCCACAACATCCCCTTTCCCGCCTTCATAACACCAACATGTTCCCAATCGCCTTTGGCCTTGGCATCGCTAATCTTCTGCTCCTTAAACAAATCCCCGTCCTTTCCTTTACCCAACGTGTGCCTCCTTGCAGGCTCAAACCCTTCGACCACTCCAAAACTTCCAGTCGGAACCTCGGACCCAACCGGGCCCACTGCGACCACCACCGCCCCCTCAGGAGCTGATCTCTGCAACACGCCATTAAATCGTCGCTCCTCCCATCCTTATCCGTCACATACGCGGGTGCCCCCTTCGGGGTTTTCTCCCCAAACGCACGGCCACCGGCTTCACAGCATTGCTCTGTCTGACTCTGTCGACTGCCCAATACTGCAACTTCGGCTTCTGCAGCGCTTCTAAGCAATATTCGCATAGCTCGCTAGCCTGAGTAATCGTATTCACGATGTACGTTACGTCAATCTCCGGGTCAGGTGCAGTGCCACCCTCCTTCATTCGCTGACTAAACAAGTCAAACAATTCGTCCCCCTTTTTGTGCACTACATGGCATTTGTTCAGCAGTGTCCAGTACCTTCCTCTTAATGCAAAAGGGCCTGAGCAACACGACAGCATTATCGATGTGCTAATATCCGAGAGAATTACCCTCTCCGTACTCCGAACACGTGGGTGCTCCTTTTGCGTTGCCTTCGCTTTTGAAACATTGGGAGGCTTGCATGCTGATGCGCTGGCCTTGTTGCAGAGGCTCCAGGGGCTTTTGAACCAAGCCATCATTGCTCAAGAAGATGTGGAGGGATATTTTGTCATTCGTCGGGTCAGTTTCATCATTGCGGCGGCTGTGGGTCGCCAGCTGGCCGCTCGCCGGGTGTGACTCATTGCTTGAAACATTTGGGTTTGGGTCCCTGAACATTGGGCTGGTCTTTTTTACTCCACTCTTGTAAAGAGAAGAAGAAGTTACATCTGTCCAGCCACAAGGGCATGATAAGATTTCCACAACACACGCTAGCACGAAATAAAGAAAAGCGGGCCACCCGAGGTAGCCAACCAAAGACTAGACACGCAACGGCGTAAACGAAATGGGGAAATGGGGAATAAATGGGGGAGGGGCAGCCACACACGTGGCTGCGGCCAAGTCACCGCGTCCGGCGTAAGTCAACACGAGCCTGGAAGGCATCCGAGATGAAAGATACAACCGCACGCAAGTCAGCCTGCCAAATAAACTGCCGAAGAGACCGTGAGGGACTAGAAAACAACTGGGGGTAACGGTCCCGCACCGGCGTAAGGGCGGGACAGTGAAAAACAAAGTGGTGTTCATCACCCACAGCGGAACCACACATATCACACACTCGCTGAAGCCGCGGAAGCCGCTGCCGGCGGCCCAGATCAATGGGAAGGCCATGAACACCAAGACGAAACCTGAGAAAGAGCCGAACCTTGGAAACATCAAGAGAGAGATAAAAAAGGCGGGAGCGCTGAGCCTTAGTAGGGCGCGCAAACCACCGCACATATGTACATAGCTGAGGATCCGTAGGGGCCAACCGGAGGGAAACAGAGAGCACAATCCCACGCCGGGCGACAGTCCCGGGTTCGAAATCCGCTGAGCGCCACAGTAAGGGTTACCCAATTACCCGGCGCCACAGGTAGAACACGTACATCTCGGGCGTACGTCTTGAACCCCAAAAGCAAACACAGCTGAAAAAACTTGTCCTATCGATACATCGCACGTTCTCGCCACAACTGCAGAAGCTTGTCATTGTAATTACCAGTGTTTTCATAAAAAGCTTTTTGGAGTAACTGGTTGGTAAGCAGTTAATTGACGGCGTAAAGTTGAGGATGGGAAAACATACAACCAAAAAGTAAGACCTACTCTAATAGCGTTCGCTTTTTGATCTACAGTCGATCGACTGTAGATCAAAAAATCAACTTTCTGTTAGTATTTTGTTCTGGAAGAGTTTAGATATCTACTTACCGCCAAGTCACAGAATTTAAATGTCTTTTTTTGCGAAAGCAATTATGCTACAACTTGCCAAGATTCGAATTGTTTCCTAGAGGGTTGTGAGTATCTTGCCTTTGGAACTCAATGCTTTTTTCCCTCCTGAGTATACCGGTAGATATAGCGCAACGTCATTTGCACAAAAATGGTATTATACCCGTAATTGTAGTCCAGGCTTAAGCTTTGGCATACTTGGTTGCTGTGTTCGAACTGCCGTTTAAATACGTATATAACTCTCCGGTGGCGTGGACAAGGAAGCATTTCCGGAACTGCGGCATATATGATCGAGATCAACTTTTCTGCGGCGCATGAAGAATGCACCCTGTCTGACGGCCAGTCCTTTGCCCTGAGCGTGACAATTTGGCTATTTGCAGAGCCGGCACACCGCAACCGGGAACAGCGCTGCAAGCACACAAGCGTATTACGGATACGGTGAAAGACATCAAAAACTTATTAAAGGACCTAAAAAAAGAATATAAGGAAACTTTTATGCCCCTCGGAGCCAAGAAGCAATCGGGAAAGTTACGTGAAAGCATTGACCAGCTTCTGCAAGCTATGCCGAACTTCGAAGTAGAAGCATTTGAGGCCATTATTAGGGAATTCTTACTTCATTCTGAGAAATCCTGGCTAGATGACCTATCTGAAATCTTGCCACTTCTGCCGAAAGAGGGATTAGCTCCTTGTCTCGAACTAGTTATGTTTTTGGGCACGAACTGTGACAAATGGATGAAGCATGCCGGTCAAAGCCAATTTGATGCAGATCGCAGAATGGCGATAGATTTGCTTTTTCAGCAGCTTTTCTTAGCTGTTGCAAATTGCTTCTTTTCCGGTAAAACTTGGGACACTCAACGCAGTTGTGGGCTAATCGGCTGCATGTCGGCCTCCTTACGCAACATTGGTGCATTTTGCACAGTGCTTCTATTGGAAGACCCGTTTTCAGATTATCTTGGATTCATCTCAGAAAGCCCTAGATCGATCAACAATAGCAACGAACCTGCAAGAAAGCCTGTAATTGCAGCCATGGATGAGGAGGTGAAAAATGCGGCAAACAATATTGCCATAAACTTCACGAAATATGCTGTAGAAATTAAAACATGTGTATGCAAAGACTTGCCAGGAGGGAAGGGGGTCAAAACATTGTTGAGGCTCTCTCAAGTCCTGAGAAACCATGCGGAGAGGATCTTCTTTGATCCGCAGCTGCAGTCGCGCCAAGCAGCCTATACAGCCCTTTTTCTCATCAATCGCGTCTTGGTTGAGGTCCAGTACGCCATTAGTATCACAGAGACTGAAACCGTGCATACACCGGAGTTTGTACCAAAACAAGCCCTGCAAGATCTACTTGAAGTTTTGAAGGGAAGGCAACAGATGAAAGAGATTATCAAGGAAATAAAAGCTTTACAGGACTGTACAAGTGGGCCCGATAAGTTGCAAAGTATCTTAATGGGTGACCTATCGGAAACTGCTGGCTTTACTAGTGCTAATAGTACTATAATTAAAGGCTCGTCGGTCGCCACGTGGTGCACCCAAACCTTGATTGAGAAAGATGTAGCATTTGAGAAGCTGGATAAGGAACTTAAGCCCGAACTTCAGGCTGAGCAGGAGTTTTGCACTACGGCTACATTATCTGATCATACTGGTATTACTGGGCTCTCAAGTTCTATTGTGGAAGACGCATCGGATGGCCTCCAAACCCCTCAAGGTGCCGCACTCAAGGGGAAAGCGAGTGAACAAGACAATACCCCGACAGAAGAAGCTAGGGGTCAAAACTATGCAGAACAGACACAAGGCCTAAAAGATGCAGAAGTGTCACCAGCTCGCTTTAGCGTCAGCTTGGACGTAGAAGAGCGTGCCGACGTGGTACCTGATGACGCATATAGAAGTGGAAGCCTGAAAACGGAGCAAAAGCTTTCCAGAGCGGAAGCATGGAGATCGATGGAGAGACGTAAGGTTGCTGCACACGGGACATTTCTTCAGGAGACCCCTCCTGCCGATCCCTTAAGGCCTTGACTGAGAAAACAGTGGCTGCCGCACTCACGACTGGTGAATCAGAAGAGGAAGACTGTACTCCGAAACAAGCTGACAAATGCTTTAAGTCGGAAGAACAGGGACACAGTGGCGAACCCTTGGAGGACACCGAAACCCGATTTCAATGGGAAAAGTGGGAGACGACTGGCGACTGGCGACGCCTGGAGCCAGTGGTGGCACATCAAGGCAGCAGCAAATCAGTGGATGATGAAACTGAAATTTTAGAAGTGGGAGAACCAGAGCGATCCAAGGGCACTACATATGATCCATTGAAAATATTATCAAAGAGAGCCGGTCCACGGGTCTCCAGGCAAATGCGAGCAAACAAATGTGCACACTATAGCAAATTTCAACTATTGTGCCTCGCTTCTGATTATTACCTGTTAAGTAGGTATTTAACAGGACAAAATCAGAAAGGAGGAAACCAGCGGACGCAAGGAGACGTAGACTCGAAAGATGGAGAGGAAATACAAGTCACCGCACCGCAACTGAAGCTGCCACATTCAGCAGCTTCAACAGTGCAAGCTAGTGTTCATCCTACGCAGGTATACCCACTTTACGTAATGCATTGCGAGTGGGTTACATATATCTGGCTGTTATTGAAGACTGCTCGTGAGTCTGTAGCCAACATGGTGTCTGCAAGCGACCTGCCATATATATGGCAGGTCGCTTTAATTTAAGATGTATATATACATCTTAAATTAACTGTGTTAATATGGACAGATCTACTTGCATGCGCATCTACGTATACTTGACATCTTACATTAACTGTGTTAATATGGACAGATCTACTTGCATGCGCAGCAAATAAAGTGCTTAACAAATATGATAAGCTCTTATACAATTGTATATTGTATTGTTGCAACGGCAATTAAAAAGCAGTAAACATTAATTCACCTGATCGTCCACACTAACACAAAATGCGAGTTCGATTCAATTTTTTGACACTTGCGTTCATCCAAGTGTGGTTCACGGTAGTCGCTTTCTTGTATCGTTGCAAGGAGATGTGATGGGTTGTCATGGCCTCGGGTCTTCTAGCAGCGCAGAAGGGTTAATGTGGAAGCATTGAGAACGTGTATGGTCGGTTGGGTTGGACGTTACTACCTTTTGTACTGTCTAAATACTGTCATTAAAATGTCAATTCACCGCTGGAAGGTCGTTCAAAAAGATAATTATTCATGACGACAGCTAGACCAGTCATTATCAGGGTTCTTATCATGTAATGGACGGTGTGCGCAAAGCGAGATCCACGATCAAGTTGGCCGTTGCAACCAATTGGTGCAACATTCAACGGAATATTCCGTTAGATGCTGCATCGTTTATGCTCCCAATATTTATTACGAACATCCTGAATATATATATAGATTAGTGCAGGCAACAGATACCCTGGATTCTCCTTCAACGACCCTACCGACCGAAGGCAGTGAAGGAGCTGAAAAATTTAAAAGTATATCCACTATCACCCCTGCAGCAGCGATACCTGCTTCGACAAGCCTTAGTCGAGTGGAAGACGACACGGAGATCTTCGCTTCCCCTCTGCTCGATAAAAACATTAAAAGCATTTATCGGAAAGACCTTCATAACGCGAGATCGATGGGACGCAAATGGATAAGGCTACAGCAGGCAACTATGAGTAACGAGACTGACATTTCACCAGAATTTGCCGACCTGGCCCTAGAGGTGCGCCATCCAAGTCACAGATGTGACGTAACTGCATGATCATGGCATGCATATAATGACACGTACGACGGTCTCTCCCAGGGCACTTGCGTTCTTACTACCTGCCCATGCACAGAGAAGACGTTACTTCGGTCGCTGCACTGGCTTCAAAATTTATTTAAAGGTTCTTGATCCATGCTGATTTGAATGTCAAAAGCGTCGTTTAAACGGTTCGAAAGATTGATAGGAAAGTCAGCACGAGCAAGCAAGACGCTGACAGGATTAAAGTTGAATGGCTAAAGATAAGGTCGTGTGCATTATTGGTTTTTAAAGCTTCAACTTACCTTTTGGAACGACTACTCTCTTATTGTGGACATTGTTTGTCCTTGCAAACACGCATGTTTGCATATGCGTACGCGTAAGAATCTTGCACGAGCATACACTTTCATGGGGAACGCATTCAGCTGTACGGGTAACGGTGATGAAAGACACGAAAAGCTGGCGCACTATTTAAACACAAAAGTTTATTTCATATTTGTGACGCATGGTTGGCAAGAACGATCGTTCAGCTGGAAGGTTCAATATTGAAACATGTCGGATTTGTACACCAGATGTGGTGCCTAAATGTATTTTGTAGGGGGTGATCTGCGGCAAACACAGGCTAGTTTGTGACCTATCCAGAATAGCCTGAATGCATCTGCATATGTTTGGTATGAAACTGTGTATCCTTGGTTGCTATTGACTGCTTATGCGATTGCATGTTGTCGCGCATATAACCTACACAAGATACCATCGCATCAGAATTACACCTTAACTGTGCTTCTCACACTACCTCTCAAACAACTTCAACAACTTCATGCGATTGCAAGACGCATGCAAATTCTTATCATCGTGGTGACTGTGGCGCTATGTCCGTTTCGAACAAGGATTTCACGTGCAAACGAGCGTGCGGTTCAAAAGTTAAGAAGAAATCAAGGGTTAAAACCCGTAATATGATATTGATGGAATTATCGGGTAATGCATACCTAATTTAAATACAAACGTTCCGTATTCGGTAAATGTGCGTGAGGCCGTGCCACCATGAAATTGTTTGTTTGGTTTTTTGAATTATTTCTGAGGGGAGTCCGACGGTCTTGACACCTGTTATATTTATGTTATTACGTTTAATATGCCATCGAATTCAAACTGTCTAATCTCTACAGGACGTAATTATGCAAGAGTACCAGAACATTAGTTTTACTGTGGGTGCAGCAATTTACCACGTACACGGTTTGCAGGGTTTCGCGTTAATTGCCGAGGTGGCAGACAATGACGCCTTCTCGGATCCTAGACGGTTAACTCTTAATCAAATTGCAGAACAGTGCAAAGCTTTTGGCAAGGAATGTTACGGCACGGTCACAAACTGCAACACCTTTGAGATCGAAGAAGATGCTGTACAGCGTCTTAAGGACCTTGCGAAGAAATTTGATTGGGGGATTTAAATCAAGGGTGTGCAATGAATTGAATTATATGTATTTTATATATGCTATATACAGTTGTTCGCTCGCTTACAAATGCAGAGGGTGCACGTGTCGACGTCGAACGTGGGACTCTATGAGGAACACCAATGTGGAGTCATGACAGTACGTGCGTTCACGTTATCCAAATCGATTTGGATCATATCATGAAAGCTTAACTATAAAAGTTTTGTTCGGCTTGGCATTTCCTAGCAGCATATACAGTGACATGGGCCGATTTAATGTAATTGGTGTTTGTTATTGCACATGCTGCCACCAGTTCGAATCAGTTGAATATTCAAAACTGACAATAGATTCATTCTTCCATGATCTTTGTACATTTTAAAATATGTGCAGGCATCTTTGTAACAGGTGTTTGAAACACGCGTTTGTCATTTGTCGAACAACATGCGATTTAAGCTTTGCAACTCCTGTCTGAATGCGGTATGTATACGTCTTTAGGTCGAGATGGGTACGCATGGTTCTTGATCTGCCCATATATTAGTATACCACATGTTGGCCGACTGAATCTCGAAGTGGGCTTAACATGTACATATTTAAATAGGCCAGAATTCACAGTATACCAGATGCATATCGATGGGTATATTAGGTATCGACAGTACCCATCGATGCTTCTGGATGAAAAATTCCAGCAAAATTTTCTACAACTTTACACTGCTTATTAGTGGACTGTAATGTATGGTAAACTTATACTGTCCTGGCCGTAGCTAACGATGGTGGTAAGTTAGAGATAGCAATATGCCTCGGCCTGGCCAGGCATATGCATGCCTCGCTTCGAAGCACCCAAATTGAATTCACCCTCTCCGAGAGGCCAACTCGGCTGCTGCTCTGGAGATTTTCCCTGCGCTGCAGCATCGTGTGAATTTTTCATACTGGGATTTTGGCAGTAGTTCCTTGTTTAATGCATGTGGAATATCGCACGACAGTTTCTAACTTAGGCATTTTTTCATTAAATGTGTCATCGAACAATGGACGGTTTGAAACTGCGCCTGTTTGGGTCTGTTCTGTTGTCCTATATGAGAGAGCCCTAAAAACTGGTTCGAAGTACTTGTCTATGACTAATCCAGGTCTTAGGGGTTTAGGTTTTAGGGTTGAACACCTTGGCTCCGGAGCTTTGTACGAATACTCGAACGTTCCAGGTACGGGATCAGGATTTTATGGGAACAAAGTTGTACACAGTATACTGCGTGTGTATACTTTGTATGTATACGTATGTCTACACAGCATGTGTAACCGCGATCGAGGTCTCGTTCCGAGCAGCGGCGGTACAATCGAAGGTCAGTGCGATCGTCACTTGATATCTCGTTACCGAGCGTTACTTCAGCGGGTTGGTCTTGACGGCGCAGCAACGTGCATATAAGAGACTTCAAGATCAGCGAGTGTAATCATCGAATCTGCCATTCCGTCTCCGTCTGACTCTTATTACATCCCAACACTACAGCATGGCAATTGACACGAGTTTCAGTTTTCTTCCTAGCACATATATGTAGTTGTTTTCCGGAACGTGCACTTTTTCAAGACGCGTATTTGTATGCAACACACGCACACACTGTAATGCTCCCGTCGCACTTGCCGCATTTTCTGATTTGCAGTTGGGGCATGGCTACTTGTTTGACCGTTGCAACTGGTAAAATGATGTTCGAGGAGCCCCGGGTTTCTTGTATCTATTGAGGTTCGTGGGGTCCCGGGTTTCTTGTAGGTAGCTCCCTTGATGGCGCACTTACAGGCCTTCACGGTTATGCACTCTGGCGTACCGCCCGAACATGGATTCTAGGGCCAGTGTAGGTGAGCTCATGAGGAATGATAACAGTTCAAGGTCTAGACGCCGACTTGCATATATGTAAAAACCTCCATTTGCCATTGTTTATCTCATACCTCCTTCCTGGTGTTCTGGTATCGGCGAGCGGTTTCTCTCCTTGCATTCGGATGGGGCGTCTCTCCCAATACCAGTAGGTACCTATCTACAGAGGCCAGAAAAGCGGATCCGGAGCATTGAGTGACCCGACACAAAGCCTACCTTTCCCAAGGTGCTTTACTCCCAAAAGGCTTTTTCCCGTTTTTTTTTTTTTTTTTTTTTTTTTTTTGGGGGGGGGGGGAGATGGAACGCACGCAATGCATCCCGGGGCCTCGTCCGTACTCCGAACATGGCGCCGGCGTGGATACACATATGATAAAAATATATGAGAAAGCACATATGTATGTGTGGTTCCATCGTAGGGGATAGTATCCCCTACAATGAAATCCCCCTACAATGCTCCATCGATGGAGCGCCATAGCACGCCAGGCGAAGGCTCTGGTTCCAAATTCCACTGAGCGCTTCGCATGTGCACACACATACGCACATGACTAAACGCACGCATATGCGCACGCACGACCGCGCACGCGCGCGCGCGCGCGCACACACACACACACACACACACACACACACATGCACACAAACAGGTGTGCAAACAAGTGTATAAGCTGTACGCCCTCACACAAATGATTGAAGCGCGGCCATAAGAACCTGGAAATTTAGGTTCAAGTTCCAAGACAATGATATCTTCATATCGGAAATTGAGTACGTTTTGATGCCCTTATCAGCCCGATGAAGATAGATCGCATGATGCGTGATCACGTGCGTCATGACGTGTGCTTCCTACATTGATACGCCGTGCGACAGCGCGTATTCTTCCGTGTAAACGCCTATGGCGCCTCCAATTACTAAAGCAATGAGTCCTACTCTATCCAAAACTGCTATCAGTTTTGCACAAATTAGTACTTTAAATAGTAAGGGCTAGCTTGCTTTTGCGCAAACTTTCTGTCTTAAGCGAAGATAGACGACGTGTATACAAATTACTTACGTAAGAACAAGTTAGCCACTGATTAAAATGAGTAAAGATTGCGTCTAAATCTGACTCAATACGGCCAATTATAGAATATACGAGTCCATTTCATTATATTATAAATTTAGATCCAACAAAACTATAAGCAATAGGGATCTCCTCCGTACGCATATGAAGAACATGTATACAAGGTCATGATTGTCTTTACAATAGCCACAATGGGTAGTCCGGCAGGGTCAGGACAGCCATATGGACGTGCTACGGTACTTTCCTTCTTGGATTCACACGGAGTAGGCGGGCAAAGGTAGGACCCCTTTGCCGGATGTGCTTTTAACCCCAAGTAACGGTTACTCAGTTACCCAGCGTCACAGCTATGACATGACGTACGTGTACACGTATACCTGGGGTTGGACGTCTTGAACCAAGAAGACAATTACCTTTACAATTAATGGTGCGCACGATTACAAATGCAGAGCGCCTAAATGTTGAATGTCGGACTCTAGAGAACGTCGGACTCAATGCACTTACAATATTATGATCTGATATTGGTGGTAACACCATCATAGATCTATGATGGTGTTACCACCAATATCACATCATAACATTGTAAGTGCATTGACGCATACATTTAAGAGACGAAAGATGCTGCAGACAGCATGTGGACAAGGAACACGCTGAGTACCATTACAATGCGTGAGCTTTGCGGCCTAAATCCGGCTTGAGACGACCAATCTTATCAACTGACCAATAAAATGAAACCGTAATATGAGTGACCCGCAAGAGACCTCCACGCACACACACGAAGTACCAAGGTATTGCAATCGCTATACACTGCATGCAGTCATATTTAGTGATATGAGGCCACAGCTGGCGGTCGTCACAGGAGGTCACAGCTGTGACAGCCACAATAGTGAACTATAAAATCTAGGGGAATTCTAAGCATTGGTTGGCCGTTCACTATCTAGCGTACCTTCAAAAAGTTCTTTCAATAGCGTGCGCTCATATCATCTGTTAATGATGTACATCACCATTGCTTGCTAAAATCCCGTATAACGTTTCCAGATCGGCCTGGCGACAAACTTCACCCAATGCCTCCACATGCTGCCTCCCACATCCTGCCGACCACTCTTCAGATCCGATAAACAAGCTATATGCTTATTTTAACTTCAACATAAGATTATGTATTTCAGCATGCAGGTTGGATCCAAAAGATAGCCAGGGTTCACCCCTCCTCTTCCAGGGAACTAAAAAAGTGATAGCTAGCTCTAGGGTGCTCGTAGCTACGGCGATATATGCCGCTGATATCAGGGAATGAGGTCAAGTGCTAGCACACAAGAAGGGAAATTGTTCCCACTTCACATGTTCCAACACGACGATCAGAGCACACGGTGTTCGATCAGGGAATAAGATCAAGTGCTACCACACGAGAAGGGAATAATCCCCGCTTCAAACATTCCCACTCGTCAGAGATTTCATCGAGAGCAAGGAGGGAGGACGGAGGAATACACAAGAATACATGAGAACCCGGGATCAGTACCGCTCATGCAACCCCTCATTGATCAGGTACGAGAGGGTTGCCGTCCCAATTTTGCAAAACACCGTTGAGACGTCTCAATAGGGCATTCCAGGAAGCTGCTGAAACAGAGCTCAGCAACAAGCTTTCAGAGACTACACATAGCAGTACTGCTTTAAGAGACTATCTATAGCAGTACTGCTTTCAGCTAGCGCAATCGTAACCCTTTTTCCAGTGAGAGCAGCGCCTGAAGCAGTACACCACAGGGGCTGCAACTGCAGGCGGCGTGCAGTTCAGCAACCACAAACACCCA
>KV908462.1:55000-65000 GCA_002005505.1 Botryococcus braunii
CTCGCCACCCCTCTCCCTCACTCTGTTTGTCTCGGTGACCCTCTCCTCCAAAACACCGTTGCATCCCCCACACCCCCCCCTTCTGGCCGGGAAACAGAACCACCCTCAGAAGTGACATCACAAAGGCACAAAGCCGTGGGCTCACCATAAGATCCCCCCGCGCGACAACAAAGTCGTGCAACTGCTGATGAACGGCCCCAATGTCAAGGCCCCGACACTGCACTCGGGCGGCGCGCCGCGCTTTCCGCTTTTGCCTCTTCAGGGAAGCGCTGTCGTGCGGTACGCTCGTACCCCCCGCAGACATTCGAGAGCGTCCCGCCACGCCCTTGCGAGGAGTTGACCGCCACAGCCCCGACGTCGCCATAGAGCCGCTGGCACTGCTGCCAGGGCCCCCTGCCCCCCCCACCCCAAAAAAAAACAAATGAGAAAACTTGGATGATCATGTGGACCACATGGGCGTTGAGTAATCACGGGTCCCTTTCAATACGCCATATGATTAGAGTCCTTAGCATCCCTGAACATAAATCGGACGGCGTGCTTGAGGATTGCACACACAGTATGGTTTCTGTCGGCCAGTTCGAGGCAGGATCCATGTGTTGTCATGTTTGTGTCATGTTACAGTGTTCAGTGGCGTGTACGTCATGATTAAAAAAAAAAAAAAAAAAAAAAAAAAAAAAAAAAAACAACAACAAAAGAGAAATCGCCTGTAACAGTCTCCAGGCATGTGGTTCATGACAATCTTGTTACACTAAAAAAGACGGTGAGAAACAAGGTGATCAAGTGAAAGCTGCAGCCTAAATTCAGTTCTTCATAGCATACACCTACCTGCTTCCTGGAAAAAAGGAATACAAAAGAGAAGAAGAAGCAGTAATAGAACTAGAGAGGGTAAGGCATCGAATTGGTACCTGCTCCCGCGCGGGACCGCAGGGTCACCGGGTACCGCTCTGCCAGGCTGAGCTTTGATTGGAATGCTGCCAGGACGTCATCGACTGAAACGTCCGAGTCATACTCTGAGGTACTCTCTTCAGAATCCGCTTCCCCACTTGAAGTGTCGCCATCTGCGCGTGCACCAGCGCATCTTGCTCAACCACCGCAATCAATAGACATGTATGGGGACCCCACACACCGTGCCCTATAGTGCATACGTTTGCAGAATGACTTCCTCCGACTAATCTCCTTATTTGCGGACCAGACCCTAATGCATTCTTTGCGGCCTACGCTCAGCATCGCAACTCCTAACATCTGAAGGAACCTTTTGTAAGGAGCCATATCAGGTATCTCGTGACAGATCGGTCCTACCCACCGGAAGAAAAGGATGTGTTGAAACTGAATAAAACAGAAGCAATCGTGTTGTCATTGTCGCATGTTTCTGTTTCAAAGACTGCGCAACTCCTCCCGTGAAAGGGAACATTGTCGAGTCTCGAGCTTTGGAAGGCGACAGTCGGACCATGGCCAGATCTCCGAACATTTTCGATCTAGAAACGCGAGTAAGACAAGTAAAAGTTCCAGTTCCTGGAAATCCAAATCCTGATGTGACATAAGATTTGCTTCTTCGGTGTTACATCTTGCTCTATTGACAATATCTGAGAGATGAAGTGGCCTCCCACCAGGCAACACATCCTGCGTGTAGTCCAGGTTCCATGACGCCATGTGATGGGAGAAGAAAAACTTGTCCTGCGATAAACCCCCCCTGTCCCAATCAAGCTTGCACCAACCAAGCATCTCGTAACGGGTTTTTCCAAGAGGTGGCAGGAGAGTTCCTGTGAACCACTGGAGAAGACCCCAAACAAAGACAAAGACAGACGCACGCGCACATGCGGCGCGCGAGCGGGTGCACACACACACACACACACACACACACACACACACACACACACACACACACACACACACACACACACACACACACACACACACACACACACACACACACACACACACACACACACACACGCGCGCGCGCGCGCACGATATCTCTTACCCACCCACCCACCCTCCCTCTCCCCCCCCCCCTCCGGGGCGCGTCTCCCTCTCACTTTCCCTCTCTCTCTCCAAGAGACGCTTGGAGTGGTCAGCCAACAGGCTGGACCATGTGAATGATCCCATCCACCAGGAATTACTCTGACAATCACGACCCGGACACGACCCCCCCGGGGGGGTGGGGGGGTGCAGGGTTTCTGAGGTCTAAAAATCATGATCTAGACATGGTGAGCGCGGGTTGCAGCGTTTTTCAGCTCTGCAGGGATTCTGAGGTCTGACAATCATGACTTAAACAAGGCAAGAGGGGCCTGCAGGGATTCCGAGGTCTAACAATCACGACCTTTGCAAGACAAGATGAGGTTGCCGGTCTTCTGAGCTCTGACGACTATTAACTAGAGACGGGGAGAGCGGGCTACAGGGTTTCTGAGCTCAAGAATGCAACAATGTGAGTGGCATCACCTGCAGCTGTCCCTCGCCTTCATCATCTGAGCCCCGTGCAATGTTGTCGATGTAGTCCAACGCGGCCTCATCAGCCTCGCTGCAGCAAACCCGACCACCCCCTGCTGGTGAAATGTGGCAGCAATGCCAGTACATACACCCAAAAATCCGGGGTGCGGGGGGGGGGGGGCGATACGTGATATATTTTTTAAAAACGTTTGAAGCAAGTGGTTTCCTTTCAGTACATACACCAAAAGGGGACGGGGGAGAGATGGAGGATGCAAATTGAACGCAAATTAAAGCATGCAAGATCCTCCCAGTACATACATGAAAGAGGGGGGGGGGAGATAAAGAATAAACACAGAAAGCAAGTCCCTCAAGGGAGCTGGGGAGGGATGACAGTGTACAGGAGACTCAGCCTGGGGCTGCCAGGATTAGGGGATATAACTTAGTTGTAACACTGACTAGGACCGGGTTCGAATCGGCTAAGTGCTCGGGTCGGATCCGTGTTATCATGGTCCTTCTGGATAAGGTCTCGTGGAAAGTGCAGTACGGCAAGTGTGCCTGGTAGTAGCGTAGCTCAAGGGACGTGTCCCTAGTCGGCGCAACAAGGATACATATTGTAAGGGATTCCGTGCAAGCTGAATGTAATGTCTCCGTCTCACTTCCTAAACCCTCTAATTGCACCATTCTTACATGTGGTATCGGCGACAATGCTGTACCTTTCCAGCCCAAGAGCAGGGCAAGGGGGGGTGTGGAATTGGGGGTTTCAGGGGAGAGGGGAGAGCCCCAAGATCCCCACCGCCGGCGGAGGGGTGGGTTTGACCTCGAGGATGCTTATGTCAATGCAGGAGGGAATGTGAGATGGACGCCCATCTGATGTACAACGGGAGGGGCTAGTGCCTGTAGTGCCGATCCAGCAGACGTGCAGGAGGCAGTACTAATTGTACCGCCTGATTGGTATGAACGCCAAGCCAGTGTACAAGCAGGAGACAGTACTGGATGTACTGCCAAGACAGTACAAAGGCAACATGGGGAGCTGGCGCCTTATCGCTCGTGGAATCAGGGAGGACGAGATACTGGAAGTACCGCTCAGATGCTCCAACAACGGGATAGGGGATGGCAGGGGAACATTATGTCTTCGCTTCCATTTGTAGGGAGGGAAAGATGCTCTGGATGTACTGTTTGGATGCTACAAAAGCATGCTGGGGCATGGCAGGGGAGCATTACAGGTTCAAATCTGCATGCAGGGAGCGAGAGATGCTGGAAGTACTGCTCGAATGCTGCAACAGTATGACAGAAGATGGGAAGGGAGGAATCAGATGTTTACGTTTGTGGGCAAGGAGGAGAAACCGGGATGCACAGCTCAAGTGCTGCCATAGAATGACAGAAGATGGGAGGGGAAGCGTGGGATATTCACTTTTGTGTGCAGGGAGGATGAGATGATGCATGTGCTGCTCAAACGCTACAATAGGATGACAGAAGGTGGAGGGCGGGGGATTAGATGTTGCATGTTGCGTGTAGGGGGAATGAGATGCTGGACGTACTGCTCAGATGGTGCAAAAGCATGTCAGCGGAAGGAAGGAAGAGGGCTAGACAGGATGGAGCAGGAGGTTTACATGAAGTAATCGAAGGCTCCAGGGGGTATTAGATGTACAAAAAGAGGCAGTACATACAACAACAGGGGCAATTTCTCAAGGGTCCATGACCCCCACCTGGTGTCTGCCGATGTTTTTTCTTTCCGCTGCCGCCGCCGTCTCCTCTGCACCACCGACACCGAGCTACAGATCAGGAAGGAGGGCTTCAGAGGGAGGTTCAATTGGGGAGTCAAGCCAGTGTCTTATGTCCTAACTGGTCGAGATCTACCCTCGCGCAAAGGAAGAACTTTAGTATAAATCCCCACCAACAGGTGCAATCTCCCATACATCTGTAATGTTAGACAGACCGACACACACACACACACACACACACACACACACACACACACACACACACACACACACACACACACACACACACACACACACACAGACAGAGAGAGAGAGAAGGGGGAGGGGGAGGGAGAGAGTGTGTCGAGTTGCTGGTTCTGGGAGGCACCTGCGAACCAATCTGGAAGCTCTGCACCCGACCAGCTGGGTCGCAATGCACCAGGGTCTGTCCTATCTGCAGTGCCACGTCGCCCGCATCCAAGCCATCCTGTTTAGGCACTCTGCCTTCAGTCAGAGCCAATTACACCCGCCAAAGTTTACGCATTCATTGCGCCAAAATATTATTGGTTTCGGGACCATAAGACCCGCATATCCAGCTTACATCCTGTGGTGAGCATACCATATTTACCCCACCCTTATGCAAGACCAGCCAAGCCGTACATAACCAAAAGAATCTTTGTGGTTCGTCTTTGGGGATTGTGGTTAGAGCATCTTGAAGATGTCTTCACGCAAAGGCAGCATGTTTGGAACGGGCTTCAGATTCTTCGCACGAGTGATCGATCCTCAACAACTGGTCAATCACCGTCATCCAAACTTTGAGAACATGATCGCACAGCAGCAGTGCTCTAGCCGCTGTGGGCAAGAGAACCCCTCCCCACCCCCCCCCCCCCCCTCTTGAAAAAAGGAAAAGAAAACAAGGAAACTGTGGACCTTCAGAAGTACTAGCACACACCTCACACTCGTTAGGATCCTCCCCAGGGGGCCAGAAGGGAGGAGGGGGACTCCTTCTCTCATCCACAACTGTACACGCTTGCAAGCACCCTTTCCGGCTAAAATCTACGGGGTGAACAGATATGCGGATTCCGTACAAAACTAAGGGCAGAAAGGAGGGAGATGGGGTAGGATGGCCGTCTTCAACATACTTACAGGACCATCCCTCTATCCTCCACCATCGACAGGTTCAAGTTACTTCGGTTTACCATCAGTCACATATTTGATCGGAATGAAAAGCCTATTCCACTGGTGCAGTACCTTTTGGACCAAGGGGTTAATGCCAGGAACATGGATGCGGTACCTTTGCACCAGTGAGATAAACCCAGCAGCCTGGAAGCGCTATCTTTGACAACAGTGCCCGTTTGCTAACAGTGTTCTTGCAACGACTCGCTAGCACTACTTCACAGTGGGAACGAGTAGTGTCGCCTTTGAGTAGCGTGTTACTTTGGAAAGCCACGAATAACACCAGAAATAACAATGCAGCTGACAAACATCCAGCCAAGCCGTGCCCAGTGGAATCAGCCTGACGAGGCATGAGGCAAGTACATCATCAGAAGGGCACGATCACAATTCAATTATACAAAGAGTCAAGTTCAAACGCCTATCGGCGGCAAAAGTAGGACCCGCCTTTTCTCGCAGTCCCCTGGAGGAGCCTGACACGGAACGTGTTGTGGAGCCACGGCCAACACCCTTGATTCTCTTTGACATTCTCTGTAGGATATGGCACCTCAATCCATCAAGTCAATTCCATGCTCCTAAAAATGAGCGCTCCACTTCGACAGTATATGCCTTGAAAACGCAAACGCTTTGAACCATAACTCAGTCTTAACTGACGAACTCTACAAATCCAGCTGAGGAAAGCAATCCCAGAATATAATATTGCAGTTGTTCTGCGAGACTTAGCAGATAAGTGTTTTACGACGTGCCGGACTACATTTGATCGTCCGACATCGCGAAACTTGAATCAACATACGCAATGCAGACTGACGTAACCGTTCCCAATCAAATACAGTAACTATTAAGATGAAGACGAGCCTGCGTCTTTCGCAGCTAAAGGACGAACGCTGCATTCAGATCCCGACCGCGAGACATGCCCTGAACGCATTTTTCATCCCGGCCAGAATCTGTTTGACGTGCCACTGCCAGAGGCCCACTGGCTGACCGCGATTGTGCAATCCAGTCGTACTGCCAAGATTTATTTTCAACGATCCAAATCCTGCTCTCCCCCCTCTTCTTCTTCTCCCCCCCTCTTTTCTCTCGCCCCCAACAACACACACACACACACACACACACACACACCACACACACACACACACACACCACACACACACCACACACACACCACACCACACACACCACCACACACACACACACACACCCACACGCACGTACACCACCCGCGCGCGCACACACACACACCACACACACACACACACACCACACACACACGTGCAACTCCCTCTCTAATTCTCCTTACTCCCTCCTCTCTTCCCCCCTTCTCTCTCTCTCTCTCTCTCTCTCCTCTCTCTCTCTCTCTCCCCTCTCTCTCTCTCTCCTCCTCTCTCTCCCCCCCCCCCCCTCTCTCTCTCTCTCTCTCTCTCTCTCTCTCTCTCTCTCTCTCTCTCTCGTACTCACTGTTTGTAGCTGAGGTTGGAGACACTATGAAACAACCGCGCACCTTATCATGGAACAGGCGCAGAGCAGTACGGGAGTACTATGCAGTTGTACATATTCAGTGCTTGCAACTGAGGATTTGGTACCGGCAGGAGCCATTACAACGTTAGTTACTCAGCTTATAGTTTTTTCTGTCCCCTTACGTGGTGCCTACAGGTCCGATCATGTTCTTTGACACTGCCACGGCTGAGGCTGGTCGACTAAACCTTTCATACGGTACAAGGACGGGTTGAGGTCGGGGGAAAACTTTAAGGGCGGAGTTCAATGTGTATTGGATGAGAGATTAACCGCAAAAGGCCGTGCTCCACGGCCAGGTGTCAGTCTGACACTGTCAGATAATCTTGGGTGTCTGGATGAGGCGGCGATCCTCTGAACTCCCTTCCCTATGCTGACAACCCTTTCATCTCAGAGCTGCCATTGCTTGTGAAAGTTAAAAATTTGCATCTCATATCTGCAGTTGCTTGTGACCGCTTGTTATCGGTACCGATAACATAAACTTTTAACCGGTTTAAAGTTTGGGACATTTGGCTTCTATGTGGAGCCACTGGGTCTGATTGAGAGTCGACTCCAGGATTTGTCAATTGGTTGAGGTGACTAAACGCCACTGGGGTTTTCTGCAAACCGTCTGCGGCAGTGGGCTGCTCTGCAATTGCACTTCTACGCGGTGGCAGGGGCGGGGCGGGTGGAGCCGCGGTCTGCGGCGGCTCAGCGGGCCACCGCCCGGAGCCGCGGGCGGGGCGATGAGTAATCTGAGTTTGTATTCCGATTGTACCTGTCATCATGCCCTGGTTGTGCTCCTTGTCTCACCTACACGTGTTTTGATACTCCAGTTGCCACGAACAGCGCCCATGGGTCGTAAAATTGGAGACGATCGTTCTTGATTGGTAAGAAATAGCTTGGGACCCGGCACTCGGTTGACACATCGTTAAGCGCGATCGGTGCCAACAGCGGAGAGTGAAAAAAGACTTCGACAACACGCAGCTGGCTATACATAAAATTACTATCAGAACTCCTGATGCATCCCCTCGTGTGCAAAGTGCTAGATTTTGGTACGTGCACCTGACACCAACTGCCAGTTCTGATTCCGAGCGATACTTTCCTTGAGCAACGTGGTTTTCTGGATGCAGGTTATGGTGAAAGCGTTGGAAAAGATACTTTAGAACATGCATTTGAGGGATATCTGAAAGAGAAAAGGTTGAAACCAGAGCGAGTGACAGCGACAGAGAACGAAGTGAATGACTTCCTGGATGTTCTTCTCCGTCAACAGCTTATTGAAGATGATTTTGTTAATGAAAGGAACTCCCAATCTGACGACGGTGTGTCCTGACCTATCTCGTTCGGTACATTGAGGGGCATGGGGCATACTGCGCCCTCCCTACTGGTGCATATACTGACCAGAGCTTTGAGCATTGTGGGAATGCCCACAAGCAATGACAGCATCCACCGTCCAACAGTGTGATGTGTTATTCGTGCAAAGATGGGTTGGCTGCTGGGGTCAGATTCAGAAGGGAGTTCCGTTGTTACTGAAGAGGACGCAACTCATC
The DNA here is from genome assembly GCA_002005505.1 of Botryococcus braunii. Lineage (NCBI taxonomy): Eukaryota > Viridiplantae > Chlorophyta > Trebouxiophyceae > Botryococcus > Botryococcus braunii. Next base: position 63,339 of record KV908462.1, read on the forward strand.
AGATCTCTGAAGAGGCACTAGACTCAGATCTGGAGTTAGTGGAGGACTCATACTCCTCTGCAAATTGGAGCGCATCTGACATGGAAGAAATTGCTAATGAAGCAGCCACTGAAGATGGGGTACTTGCCCTTACATGACCTTGTATCATTATCACCTGCGATGCAGCTGACCCCGACGCATCAAGAAAATCTAGAAGACATAATGTTTCAGTGGCAACGGTTATGTTCAAGCTGGCATCTAAACATTGCAGCTGCATCGAGCCACCATGAGTGTGCCTGTAACAGCCCTTTTTCAGGTGTGCTTGGCGTAACTGATAACAGGAAAGACCTCCAGGAAATGCCACTGTCATAGTGAAGATCATTGTTCATGCTCAGTCAGCTTATGTGGATAGGCCATGCTGATCAGAATGTGGATTTGGCCATGCTAAGCGAAATGTGGAATGGACATAAGGAAATATTACTTCCAGAACCAGTCTCATAGCTGAAGCGATGGCATGGCTGAATGGGTACCACAACTTCCCTTGGCACGGCACAAGACTAAACCAGGGTGCTGTGCAGGAGCAACTAGAGTACTTAAGCGGCTCGGATGCTATTGAATGCGATGACAGCCCAGTAAAGGAAGCAGCGTTCAAGTCTCTGACAAGATCCGGGGAAACACTCAAGGTGGTGCCTGGAAGGCGAGCAAATTTATCTGGAAGCCACAGGGTCGTGGTGATTTGGTCTTACGTAAAGCCAAACGCTAAGCATTTCCCTCTGAAGCTTGTGTTTCAGGCGGGGCTGTGTGACCTTTTTCTGCATATCAGCATATTTTAGGAATTGCTCCCTGACCATTGCTTGAACTTGAGGAGGGAGGGAGGAAGAGAGAATCACGCAAAATTTCGGAGCCTGTCTTTCTGTAAATGGCATGAGGAAAAGGTGTGGACTGCAGAGTTTAAGGGTGAATCAGATCAACGATATGGACCTCATCCCCCCCCCCCCCGCTCACACACACAGACACACACACACACACACACACACACACACACACACACACACACACACACACACACACACACACACACACACACACACACACACACCTATCGCGTACGCACGCGCACACAACACACACACACACACACAGAGTGAGAGAGAGAGAGAGAGAGAGAGAAAAGAGAGAGAGAGAAGAGAGAGAGAGAGAGAGAGAGAGAGAGAGAGAGAGAGAGAGAGAGAGAAGAGAGAATTTGAGCAGCGATTGGATCTTTACGCCATGAAGCACATCAGAAATGTTCACCCTCTTTTCCTTGAATGTCAATATCTCGACACTCACAGCAAGAGAGGTGTAAATAAGTAGCTTTTTTGATGCCTCGCAGGCCAGAGGGGGTCCTTCTGGAAGAGATGATACAAATCGGGGCCAAGGCAAGATAACTGCATTCCTGAGGCAAGTACAAGCAGGTGAGACCAATGGATCAAAGTGTAGGCCAGGTTACGATGTTTGAATGGGTGTGGAAACCTATCTCTGTATGAAACCTTCAAGATGTCTAACTTAAAATAATTCAAACTTCTGGAAAATCCCAGCATCTTATAAAAAATACAAAATGTACCTGTTGTGGTTACATACCAGAGACGGCTGGGGCCCTTACACTGGGTTTACTGGTGCTGGTTGTGCTGGTGTCTGCACAGG
>KV908462.1:70000-80000 GCA_002005505.1 Botryococcus braunii
TCTTGAATCTGCTGGTATTACTAACACGATTTTGCGTTCCATTCGTCCCTCCCGTCCCAACCTGCAGCGATTTTGGGGCATGGACTCATTAAATCTTGATCTAGCGGACGTGGATGCCTTTGTGATGGTTGCTTCTTGGTCTGGTGTACAGCGGGACAACTTCCCCGGGGTACCTATGCTGGCGCTCACTGCAACGGCCACTGCCAAAGTTCGGTTGGACGTGCTGCGCTCGCTCTGCATTCCCACGTGCCGCCAATTCAAGGTGCTCTTCCTTTTCTTTCGGCTCCCTTGCTCGCCTTCATACATATAGCACCCTCGCTTAGTGTTTCATTCAAAAACAAAGTGGAGGGGGGGGGAGGTTCTCATGGTGTCTTACTGCGGCTTCTTCAGGCAGAACCTTCATCATCAGATTGTGTGTGGCGAGATATGGTCATAAGCTGTTGGTAGTAAGGACTTGTAGTTTCACTGCAGGTCAGCTTCTTCCGGAAGAACCTCGTTTTCAAGGTGGCAGTCAAGCCGCGGGGGTTGACTGACTCTGACAAGCCTGCAGACCTGGAAGCGCTTTTGACATACATCCGGTGAGCTTGCTATTACATTGAATGCCAATGGCCTGTACCATCTTTCTTTCTCCAATGGCCTGTATCACCTCCATCTTTTTAAATCCGAATGGCGTGTTCCGTCTGTTCACATCTTTAGGTCCTTTTTATGTGTCTCTGTCTTGACAGGCCTGCAGACCTCCCGGATCTGTTCATATTAATCCGCTGAGGCTTGCAGGTACATTCACAGGTCAATGGCATGTGTTGCCTGTTTATACAACCCTGTTCCTCTACAAAACGGCCATGACAAGCCTGCAGACCTGGTTGAAGTTTCTCATTCACCCTGTGCGAGTGTTGCTCCGTGGGAAGTATTTTTGGCCATCACATGTGCCGCCTATTAGACATTCCTGTCTCTTCAATACACCCTTCCGAGCCTGCAGTCGTGAAGGGTCTTTTAAAATGGCCTTTGAAAATTCATGTTTATCGGATGGACTGGCTTGTACATTCCATGCCAATGTACTCCCTGTACGCCCAATCCCGTCGCCTTACAAAGCATCCTTCACAAGACGTGGGTTATCTTAACCCAAAATAAACCGGGGAAAGAAAAGGGGGGGGGGGGGCACCTCGTGAAGCAGTCTGGTGCCCTAAGCAATCGCACTGAAGGGCTTACTCGGTTTCAGAACCGGGCGTTGTTTATTTCCTTAACAATGATATAATATGATACGATATGACATCGTATCAGAAAACATCATCTGGCTCTTGAGGCTTTCTGAGTAGGAGATGCGCTGCAGGGCGCAGGGCTCAACCGCAAGCGGGATTATTTACTGCCTGTCCAGAGATGAGAGCGAAGGGGTTGCGCATTACCTTAAGGTGGTGACACATGATCCTTCCACCCCCTCCCCCAACCCCTCCTCCAGCTCTCCTCGAGTTGTCTCATTGTTCCTTTGGACTCAACTAGAGCGAATGGAAAGATCTATCTGATATCATTTAACAACGCCACCCCACCCTCCCCCCCTCCTTCCCCCCCCCCCCACACACACACACACACACACACACACACACACACACACACACACACACACACACACACACACACACACACACTCACTCACCCGCATGCACATGCACCCACACACACACACACACAAACACACACACACACACACACACACACACACACACACACACACACACACACACACATACACACACACACACAGACACACACACACACACACACACACACACACACACACACACACACGCACGCACGAACACACACACACATGCCCACGCACGAACACACACACACACTCACGCACACACACACACACACACACACGCACACACACACACACACACACACACACACACACACTGAATCACTCACTCACTCACACGTGCACGCACGCACACACACACACACACACACACACACACACACACACACACACACACACACACACACACACACACACACACACACTCACACACAGTCTCTCCTTACTCGTTCGCCTTTCTACAGTCCCTCCCTACTGGTACGCATTTCCCCGTACATGCCCCTTTTATGTGTCCCGACTGACCTCTATCCCCATGCGCACTTTCCGCATGTTTTACATTTGTTTCTGTTCCCTCCACCCTCTGTAACCCCGTTCCCCCTGTAACATCTTCTCACCTCTGTCCTGTCGTGGCCCCTCACATGTCTTGGTGGGACCTGGAGAGGTGCAGGAGGAAGGGCAGGTGCGTGCACATCACTATCATGCGGGAATGACTCCCAAGCAGCGAATTGAGGTGCAGAACAAGTGGCGTGCAGGAGAGATACAGGTTCAAGAATTGCCCATTCGCCCATGTAACCTCCCCCTCCCCCCCCTCTCTCTCTCTCTCTCTCACTCTCTCTCTCTCTCTCACTCTCTCTCGCTCTCTCGGCCCCCCCTTCTCTCTCTCTCGCTCTCTCTCTCTCTCTCTATCTCTCTCTCTCTCTCTCTCTCTCTCTCTCTCTCTCTCTCTCTCTCTCTCTCTCTCTCTCTCTCTCTCTCTCTCTCTCTCTCTCTCTCTCTCTCTCTCTCTCTCTCTCTCTCTCTCTCTCTCTCTCTCTCTCTCTCTCTCTCTCTCTGCCCCCCCCCCACTCTCTCTCTATCTTCCCCCCCCCTCTCTCTTCCTCTCTGCCCCTCTCCCCCCCCCCAGACACACACACACACACACACACACACACACACACACGCACACACACACACACACACACACACACACACACACACACACACGTACGCACGCGCGCACAAACACGCATTCATTGCCAATCGAGAAGATGCATATTGTTGCAACCCTTAGAAGACGACCACAATCTGATCTGAACGCGTCGCGCAGGTGGTTGTTGCCACAGTAGCATTCGGTATGGGAATCGACAAACCCGACGTCCGATTTGTTGTACACTTCGTGATGTCCAAGTGCCTGGAGGTCTGTCCCCTTTCTGGTTTTGAATCCGCCCCAGATCTCTGCTTCAGATCTCGTCCAAGTTTGTTTCTGGTTTTGATTCCGCCCCAGATCTCTGCCAAGTTTTTCTGGTTATGACTCCGCCCCAGATCTCTGCCAAGTTTTTTTTTCTTTTTCTTTTTTTTTTTTTTTTTTTTTTTTTTTTTTTTTTTTTTTTTGACTCCGCCCCAGATCTCTGCCAAGGTTTTGCCAGTGCGACTACAGAAGTGCATTGGAAGAGATCTTCATTTCTGTTTCGAAATGTTTCCTGTCAAAAACGTTCACACATGCGATGGGCGGGTGGGGGACGGAGAATGTGGTCTCAGAAACGGGTTGGTGGAGAATGAAGCGGCTGAGAGGCTGGTCGGGCAGGCAGGTAAACCTTTCAGGGGAAGCCTGGAAGGTTCAGGGGCATGAGGGGCGTGGGGAAATTTGCACAGCAACATGGATTTCATAACCTCTCTTTGGAGAACAAGAATACACGCATTGATGTGAAAAAGAAGACGAAGAAGAACCCTTAGTTTTGAAGAAATGATTCATTTGAAAAGGGGGGAGGGTTGCATCCTGATGCGCTAGGCCTGTTAAAGAGACTCCTGGGGCTACTGAAGCAGGCTTCATCTTTATAAGAAGATATGGAGGAATGTTTTCTCGTGCGTTGGGCCACTTTCACTGTTGCTACCGCCCTGGGTCGCCGCCCTGGGTTGCTCGCCGGGTGTGACTCATGGCCCAGAACATCTGGGCTTGGGTCGTATACACATTGGTCTGGTCCTTTCAATCCCGCTCTTGTAATAGAAGATCACATAAGTCCAGCCCAGAGAGCGTGAAAAAAGGGCTCACTGCTCGCCGGGTGTGACATATAGCTTGAAAGATTTGGGTTTGGGTCCTTGAACTCTTTTAAAACAAAGATAACACATGAATCTAAACAAATCCTTTCGGAAGGATAGATAGAGTCCTCCGATTGCTTGTTGACTGTCTAATCTTTTCAGCCACTCGAAGGCTGGCGAGCTGCAACAGAAGGTGCCAAGAACGTTGCCTGTCGGAAGGTGTTTGCCAGCCGAAAGCTCTGCAGGGGAGGGATCGCTGATAGAGGCGGAAATTGGTGTGGGGAAGGGGTGGGGGGCTGGGCTCGACAAAGTATGAGGCGGCTGCAAAGTGTGGCTACCTGTTCTTTCCCCCCCCCCCCCATTTTTTTTGGGGGGGGGGGGGCAGGGATACTGGGACGAGCGAGGTCGAATTTGTGTGGCAATTGGGAACAAATTTCTTCCCTGTTTCGGTCGGGATGGTCCTGATCGTGGCAAATTTCGGACGGAGATGGAGTTCCCAGGGATACTACCAGGAAGCGGGGCGGGCGGGGCGGGACGGCCTTCCTGCTGAGTGCCTGGTCATGTACTCCCCGCGGGACGTCTTCCGCCTGGAGCGCCTGTTGCGAAAAGGCGGGCGGTCCAAATCCTCGAGGGCCTCGCCCCTTCTCCACAAGGTGCGCTTGCCCGGGCCCATTAACTTTGGCGAGTGGGGGCAGGGCCTCCTGCTGTCAACTCCACTTTTTCAATATCAGCGGGAGCAGCTTTTCAAGTTGGAATTTCTGTCTGAAGCGCCTCACGCCTGCAAATGTTCGACGCATGGAGCGGCCCTGAGTTTCGAAGTGATACTGCTGTAAGTTGCACAGTGGCCTATAATACAGTGATCTGGGATGATGAGATGATGGATGGTGATGATGTTGATGGAAATGATTGAGATCTTAAAGGAGAAAGGGACGGTGGAGATGATGGAGATGTCGGAGGAGGAAGCGATTGCAATGGGCTGGAAGGAGGAATGGTTATGCAGTGTTGATGATGGAGATGATGGTCATGATAGCGGTCTGGGAGGAGGAAGCGATTGCCGTGTGGGCTGGAAGGAGGAAATGGTTGTAAAGTTGATGGTGGTGTTGGTAATAGGGAAGGGCACTACGGATATGGGGAAGCAGGATGTGAAGAAGGGACGTACACTGGGTGGGCGAAAGGCTGGCAATGCTGGAGAGGCTGGCCGCTGTACATTTCCATCTGATGTACACTACCATCCGCTGCACATTTCCATCTGCTTACATTTCATCTGCTGTTCATTTCCATCCGCCGTAGATTTCCATGCGCTGTTCAGTTCCCACCCGCAGCACATTTCCATCAGCAGCACGTTGCCAGAGTTTGAGAGCTACCCCCCCCCCTGCCCTTGAGGGCTTGAAGCGCTTGGAAACACTGAGGATGGGGTTAAAGATCAGTCGGGGCAGGGGTGGGAGGAGAAAGGAAATAGAACAGCAAGCAAGGAAACAATACATGTAGAAGCAGCCATCATGGCTGTAGGCATGACGATAGGAATGTCCAGAATCTAGATGAGGGTGGAAGGGGGAACACACCACGAACCCGAGCGGCGATGCTGCTGAGAACCTTCAGCCATCTCAGACTGAGTAGTACGGCTGACAAGAAGGGAGGGCGGACGACAAAATAGGGTCGACAGGAAAAAGGAGAGAAGGTGAGAAGGACCCGCCAGTACGGCGAGGCAGGAGGACAGAAAGCTTTAGACCTCTGCGGCTGAAGCCATGGCAAGGCCATGAGGAAGGAGACATGGGTGGGGCATGAAGAAGGTGGATGTGGATGGGTTAAGAGGGAGGAACATATGAGTGGGATATGAAAGAGGAAGATGTGAGTGGAATGTGAAAGAGGAAGACAAGGGTGCGATACGGCAGAGTAACACATTAGGGGGATATGAAAGAGGAAGATCTGGCTGGAACATGACGAGGACACGTGAGGGACATGAAAGAAGAATACAAGGGTGGGACATGAAATCTGAAGATGTGGTTGGGACATGAAAGAGGAAGATCGGGGTGGGACATGAAAGAAGAAGACATGGATGGGACATGAAAATGAAGATGTGGGCGGTTTTCAGATGAAGGGCTACATCGAAAACTCGGACCAATGTCGCCACGCCATCCTCCTCGAATACTTTGGCGAGGCTTTCTCCAATGGCAGCATGGGCTCCACGTGTGGCAGCCTTTGTGACACTTGCCTCCATCGGAACCACCCAGAGCGACTGCAGGTGATCATGCTGGATTGCCTGCCCCCCACCGCATCTGTCTCTATCCTCCCTCCGCCCTCCCCCCTCCTCTCTCTCTTCCCCCCCCCCCCCCACCCTCTCACCCTGCATGTGTGTATGTGGGGGAAGAGGTAAGAGAGGGAGGGAAGGGGAAAGAGCTTTCGTTCCCCAGCGCGCGGGCGTGCACACACAATCCCCCCCCCCACACACACACACACACACATACACACGCGCGCGTGCACACACACACACACACACACACACACACACACACACACACACACACACACACACACACACACACACACACACACATACACATGCCCGCGCACCCACGCGACAGCCAGCGCGCGCGTGCGCGCTCGCAAGGACATGTACACACACAATCTTTGTCTTGCAATGGGAGAGATAGGTCTCGATGCATACAAAAGGAACTCCATTGCAGTCTGTTACAATCCGTGTGTGCCGCTGTCTAATGCAGGGGGACGTCATGAATCGGTATGTGTTTGGAGAGGAAGAACCCCCTCCCAAGAGGAGACGCACTCGGAAGTCACAGAAGAAAGGTCGAAAGGGCCAGAAGAAGAAAGGTAATGTGCCTCCATGTGCTTTGCAAGACCGTTTACCTTGATTTGTGTTTGTTCGGGAGATCTGCTTCTCAACTCGAGACTGTAGTAGCTGTGTGCAATGCCAGTGGCAGAGATTCCCATTTTGCTAGAGTGGAGTAGCCAGGTAGTTGCAGAGTGCTAGCAGTATACTGGCATTGTTACTGGCGGTGTCTTACCTCAGCGTCAGAGGTCTGCACCTAGCCTTGAGTGGTAGTAGTGGGGTACCATTACTGATATACTGGCGGTATGAAACCTCACTTTCAGAGGTCTGCAACTCGCCTTGGGTGGTGGTAGCGGGGTACTCATGGTGCAAGGTCTGGTAATTCAGTGCTCGAATGAAGGGATCTGGGTTTAGGATTTACCCAAACCCAAATTCCCGTAGGAAGGGATGGAAGACATCATACAGTCTGTCATGGTTGGGAAATAATAGCCATGAATATGCCAGGGCATGAAACGTGTCTGACATTTTGTTTCAGCAGTTGCTGCGCTTGACAAAGACGATGATGGCAAGTGGCCACATGTCAGATTTGTCGCCATCGGCTTCTTTCAATCAGACGATTGAAGAAGACGCCGCAGCAATGTAATTCTTGTTCAAGCCATTGCTGCGGCCTCTTCGTTCACTGTGCATCTTGTTTGAGCCATTTGCAGGCGGAGTATGCTGCCAGGGGGATACTGAGGAATTGTATGGATTAATAATTGCAGGAGGAGAAATGGGCGCCCCTGAGCAGCAGCCGGGGTTCTGCACTGCTGCTTCCTTGCTCGCAAAGGGACGACGACCCCAACTCTGGTCTTGATGTAGTGCGATCGCGAACGAGTGCCTTTCTTGTGTTGACAGCAAGAACTTTAAAAATTGGGGAGGGTTGAGTAATGGAATATGCAGCTGGTTTTCCTATCTCTGGCTGAAGCACCAGCGTCTCTGTGGAAAGCGAATTGGAGACGAAGGCACCAGAATTCTTCGAACGTTCGAACGGTCTGTTCTGACTTGTTCTGATCCTTTCAACAGAACAGCCATGACGAACGGAACATTCATGACGAACATAACAGAACTGAACAGATCTGAACAGAACAGGATATGACTTTTTGCATGCTCAGGGCATTCATGTTATGTTGATGCTATGCTGTTGCTGCTGCTCATACACTAGACATCGACGGAAGTGGTCACCAGAGAGTGCCTTTTAGGTGCGTCGGTAGCTGCAAATTTACATAAACTAATATTTTAATTATAATTAGATTATAAATATAATAACATTCACTTGATAACTATACTTATGTTCAATTTAGACATAAGTGTATCATATACTGTATATGTAACCCGCAAAGGTTACAGCGGTCCTAGATGATTGTCTTAGCCCTTTGGCTGTGCACCGATGAGATCTAGAACGCATATGTCCTGTTTTTTGATTATGTAAATATGTGTGTACGTAAGTACATATATGTGTGGTGTTCAGAATGTATCAGGTAAAATTGGTTCTATGTCCCATTCCGACCATAACATGTTCCTATACATTCCGACCGGAACATGTTGTGTCGCCGTCTGTACAGACGGCGATATGTATTATACGTACATATATATTTGACTTCACCACCCTGCAGGCAAAAGCTCTGTTATTCCCCTGCCCACTGTAAGCCGGGAGTACATTTATCCATTGCCTGAAAGTTTTGTTGCTTTGCCAAAATTTGAGGGCTAGCCTCCCCTATAACCCATACAGAGCTCTACGAGTATTTTCTTTTTTTTTTTCCACCGATTCATCTTTCTGTTTATCTCATTCAAATCTTCTTTTGGATTATGTAAACCGTACGGCACGTCACCTGTGGCATTTTAACGTGCACGTTACTTGCGAGAGATCTTGCAACCAGAGCACAGAAAAAGAAAAGCCATAAAATTATCCTCTATCTTATTATGAGAATACCAGTTTGGGCCTAGGTCACGCTTAACTATCTGGAAAAATGGAAGTTTGCGGGGATGTGCACCCCGCATTATTTTGGAGAACTGGCAGGGTCACAATGGACCGGCAGTTCCCCTTTATGGCCACAGCGCAAAGATGCAGTAAACCCGTGCATGCTGTGGCAACTACCTTCTTTCATGAATGATTGCATACGCTCATTGGCTACAACGGTACTTCATCTGCTTTACTACACCTTCAACTGCTGTACTTAATTGCAACTGTTCAAAGTCTAATGCACCTCCTGCTGGCTTTCAGAATGAAGCCTTGAGTTTCCGAAATGCATACTTTCAGAAATATTTTAAAGCAAGGGAGGGGGGCGGCGATTGTACCGCCACAGGAGCATGTCCCCAGTAAGAACCTGGAGCGTAAGCTCCAGCACAGGCCATTCCCGCTCCAGCAGATACGCCTCTTGTACCTGCAGGAGCTTGCCTGCTGTACAGGGCCAGACAGCATGTACCGGCAGGGGCCAGTCCCGCAGAAGCAGATTGCCCGGTTGTACCGGCACGGCCCAGTCCTACAGCAGCAGGTTGGCAAAACATACCCGCTGGGGCCCGTCCCACAGAAATACATTGGCTGATTGTACTGGCGGTGGCCAGTCCTGCAGAAGCGGGTAGGCCAGTTCGTACCCGCTTACAGAAATACATTGGCTGATTGTACTGGCGGTGGCCAGTCCTGCAGAAGCGGGTAGGCCAGTTCGTACCGGCTTACAGAAATACATTGGCTGATTGTACTGGCGGTGGCCAGTCCTGCAGAAGCGGGTAGGCCAGTTCGTACCGGCGGGGGCCAGTTCCCTAAAGAGGGATTGGCCGGTTATGCAAGCGAGGGCCAGTCTCGGGGAAGCGGCTCAGTTGACTTGTGCCGGCAGGTGCCAGTCCGCCCCGGGCAGATTACCAAGATGTACCATCAGGGGCCAGTTCATGTAGAAGCAAAAGGGTCAGGGGCCGGTCCACCAGGAGCGGACTACCCGATTGTACCTGCAGGGGCCAGTCCCTCAATAGCGGACTGGCTCATTGTACCGCTAGGGGCCAGTCCCGCAAAAGCAGAGGGGCCCATTGTGCTGGTGGGGGCCAATCCCGCAGAAGTGGATTGGCCGAATGTACCGGCAGGGGCCAGTCCCACGGAAGCGGACTCGCCAATCGTACCGGCAGGCGCCAGTCCGGCAAAAGCCGAGGGGCCCATTGTACCACCGTGGGCTAGTCCTGCAGAAGGGGCCCCTCCTGGGGCCTCGCCTGGTGATGCACCCGAATCCCAAAGGGCCGTGTGGTGCAAAGCCACTGGAGCGGTCACAGGGGCCGTTGCAATGAGCGGCCTCCTTCCGGGTGCCGGTGCTTGTATCTCAGGCTGGCTGTTGAGGAACGGCTCCCCTTCCACAGGACCA
>KV908462.1:87500-92811 GCA_002005505.1 Botryococcus braunii
TCTCTCTCTCTCTCTCTCTCTCTCTCTCTCTCTCTCTCTCTCTCTCTCTCTCTCTCCTCCCCCCTCCCTCCCTCCCCCCCCCCCCCCCCCCCCCCCCCCCCCCCCCCCCACGCACGCACGCACGCACGCACGCACCACACACACACACACACACACCACACACACACACACACACACACACACCACACACACACACACACACACACACACACATAGAGCGCATATTGTGTGCAAAAACTAGGAGGCCGATTTCAAGATGAGTCTGATGAGCTTGGCCAAGATATTAAATTCTGAGCTCAGAAAAGCGAGGCAACATTATCCTTAAAAGTAAAAGCAAGAACCTTTTCGTAAAAAGTTTGGTGCTATGATACAGCCAAAACAATTTGGTGGGCTGCTGAAGCAGCCTGGGCCTTGAAAGGTTACTGCAGAACACCTGCTACTAACAGCCCTGGATCAACCCCAGGCAATTCTCCTGGTCACCCATGTCTTTCTTTTCCCCAGACAAGTCTTCCAATTCCTGGGGCTTCCTCAACCGTTTGTTCCACGCAGCTCTCTCTCCCCCCATTTCATATATAAAACCTCCAGCAGCCCCTGGAACACATTCCACGGCAGCTTTCTAAATTGACCCGACAAACACCAAATGGAAAAAGCAACGCAAGCACCTCCTCATTGCTCTCCAACCACCTAGAGTGTGGGGTGGAGACAAGACCATTAGGTGGCGGGCCACAGAACATCAGGACCGACCAGTATGACCAGGACCTCAAAAGTATTTAGATCGTGAGCCCTAGATTAGCAAGTACGCAAGCAGCTTTCAGATTGTGAGCCCGAGACCTTCTGGTCCATAAAAAGCTTTCACATCTTGGGCTTCAAATCACAAAGTCCATAAATGGCTTTCAGATATTGGGCCCCAGATCTTCTAGTCCGTAAATAGCTTTCGTATTATGCGCCCAAGACCATGAAGTCCGTAAAGAGCCTTCAGATTGTGGGCCATAGATCATCAGCTCTGGGAATAGCTTTGAAGACGTGGACCCCAGGTTTGTAACGTCTCGAAATAGCTTTTCTTATCGCGGCCTGTAACTCATCGAGTCCGTAATTAGCTTTCGAGTCGTGGACCCCAGACTATGAAGGCCTCTTACGGAAACAACGCAATATCAGCAAGCGTCACCCACATGACGCAATGCCACCACGTGCCCAACATCAAAACAAATCCAACAAAAAGAAATAGCAGGAAGGTCGGAATTAATAAATGCGCAAAAATTGTATCTGAATACAGGTTAAACCCTCCTTGAACGGGGTATGCCAAAGCCTACTAGGATCAGACTTAGTCGCTCATGCTTGCATTTGTCCAGTCGTTCCCCAGGGGAACCAGGGGGACTCTAGGAATTTTGTGGGACACATGCATTATTGGGAAGCGCCAGTAGCAAACGGGACTATGAGGTCCTAGTTGGTCTAAAGCTCAAAAACATACATAGATGGGGAGGGGGGAAGGGAATGAGGGCGGGGAGGAGGGGGAAGGGGAGTGCGGGAGGGGGGGATGCAAGAGGGGAGGAACAAACACACACACACACACACACACACACACACACACACACACACACACACACAGACACACACACACACACACACACACACACACACACACACACACACACACACACACACACACACGCACGCACACACGCAAGCATGCACGCCCGCCCGTCCGCCTGCCCGCACGCACGCGTGCATGCAGAGGCCAGGAAGAGTGGGGAGTGCAGTCTGAGGAGGAAGGCTACCTCCAGTGAGTACCCCAACAACCAATCCCGTGGAGACATCGATGAGAGGGGATCCTGAAGATCCTGGAGCTGTCACTCCATCTGTCCACATCACCTGGCCCCAGGCTGCCACCATCAAACCTGTCTCATGGGGCTGCCGCGGCTCCCTGTCTCTGCCGGGGTGTGTGTGTGTGTGTGTGTGTGTGTGTGTGTGTGTGTGTGTGTGTGTGTGTGTGTGTGTGTGTGTGTGTGTGTGTGTGTGTCTGCGCGCGTGTGTTTGGGTGCGGGTGCGTGGTGCGTGGGTCCGCGCGTGTGTGCGCGTGTGTGTGCATCTCCTCTGCTACGCCTCTCTTTTCTCGGCCGCGCATCTTTTTACTCTGTCATACCATTCATTTCTCTACCGTACCTCTCCTTTCTCTGCCGAGCCCCTTATTTATGTTCCGTGCCTCTCTTTTTTCTGCCGCCCCCCTCTTGTCTCTGCCGACTCCCCCTTTTCTGTAGCGTCCCTCTCTTTGCTGTGCCGCGCCTCTCATTTCTCTGCTTGCCTTCTTGGTTTCTGTTACATGCCTCTCTTGTGTTTGCAATGTCTCTCTCTTCTCCCCTGTCCCTCTCGTTCCTGCGCCATGCCTCTCTCTTCTCTGCCTCACATCTCTCTTCTCTTTCCCGCCTCTCTCTTCTCTCCGGTGCCTCTTTCTCCCCTGCCGCGCCTCAACTGACGTCACTCCCCAGGGGGCGGACCTGGAAGTGGGTGGTGTCGCTGGGCTGGACTTGCCCGGGGGGGAAGGGGGACGCCGTGAAATTGGTGCTCACCGCTCCCGGCCCAATGGCAAATGAGATGTGCTGCACATCCCCTCCCGGGTGGTGTATCCCTACCACGCTTTCAGGTATATAGTCGGGGCGTGCGTCGTAGCCTGAGGCCCCCAAAGCCAGCAAATAGTTAAGCAATAGACATGTTTCCGCACAAGATTTAGGAAGCCCCTGCTGTGGCACCAAGAAGACCCTGTGCGTGACCGAGGAAGACCCTGGAAGGAGCAGTTGGGTTGGAGCAATAGGGGTGAGGGCCAGGAGGTTGCATGAGGATGTGAGGGCAGAGAGGTAGAGTGAGCGACAGGGGGGAGGGTGGGGGGAAGGGATGCTTCTGGGGTGAGGGATGCTGCTGGGGGGGAGGGATGCTTCTGCGCGCGCGCGCGCGGGCGTGTGTGTGTGTGTGTGTGTGTGTGTGTGTGTGTGTGTGTGTGTGTGTGTGTGTGTGTGTGTGTGTGTGTGTGTGCGTGCGTGCGTGAGGGTCGGCGTGTGCATGCGTGCGTGCGCGCGCGCGTGTGTGTGTGGGGGGGGGGGGGGAGGGTGTGCGCGTGTGCGCACGCACGCGCAAAGCAACGTCTGAGAGAATCAGCAGGTTTTCCCGACTCACACTTGATGGAGGTAGGACGCCCCCCCCCCCCCCCAATAAAATAAAAAAATATGCTCTAGCCTCAAAACGGCAAGGAATCGAGGAGTGGTGAGCTGCTGCTTACCCAGGGCATAGGTCTGGAAGTAGTCTGAGACACCTCCCAGGATCTGGAGGATCAAGACATCAACTCGCCGCTGGTAGAACTGAAGTGACACCCCCTACAGCAACCCCCATCCCCACCCATTTCTTGCACAAAATCGACCAAAGTTGACCAAAGCTAAAATGGACAGGACGTAGACCCAAGCTGGATAGTCAGATGGTTGAAGTTGGAATTCTCTCTTTTTGATCGTGGTGTGGTTTCCAGAGACAGCCCCAACACCAGCCCCAGAACCTTCTTTCGCAGGTGAACAAAATTGAAGCTGTACAGTTGGTTGAAGCAGTTGAAGAGGGTAAGGACCAGAGGCCCCAGCTGGAACGTCCTAGTTTGGATCGTGGTGCGGATTCCAGCTAGACCCCCTCCAGCATATCCCAAAAATCATCTCCAAAATGCCCCTCTTCCTCTATGGATTTTGCATCTTCTTTTTGACAGAAGAAAAACAAAGCTGATGGGATCGAGTGGGTTCCTGGTTTTGGTAACGTGGTTTGAGCGAGTCCCTCTGAGATGGCCTGACCCAGATGGGGCCATTCTGGAAGCTTCCTCAACCTACCACCCAAAGCATGGGTGAACAGCACAGACAGAAGCGCTAGACACTTCCGCGACAAACCACCTATAGAATGGGAAGAGGACAAAAAAACAGGAAGAGAGCAAAAGTGCTTAACCAAGGCAGGCAGTTTAAAGACCTAGGGGGGGGGGGGAGGGCGGCTGCTTTCGACGTAATTCAAGTTCGACTTTGTTTCAATCTGTTTCATCTCCCGCCCATCCCCCGATGTTTTTGGCCTGCAAGTGCTGGTGATTTGGTCCCCAACACTTCAAACAAGTGTGTAGAAATGCGACACTCAAAACTACGGAATGTGAACAAATGGTCTCGCAGCGCCGAACGCGCCATGTGGGCTGAAAAGGTCATTGTGAGGTTAATATGAGGTGAAATGAGTTCTGTGTTGTGCTGTGCTCAAGCATCATATTAGCATGCTCCGCGGACTCAGAGATCCGGTTCCTCTTGCTCCTTCAACTCTTTGGAAAAATAGCGAAGATTTCTGGACGGGGGTGGGACTTGAGCACCTGCATCGTCTGCGTCATCATGGGTCGCGCGGAGTTAGGGATGCAGCTGGACGTCTTGTAGTTAAATGCCAGCACCCCTGTGCCCGACACGCTTTCAATTGGGCCACAAGTGATAATGGAGAGTAGAGTTGAGGCTTTCAATTGATAGACATGCGCATGCTACGGTCTGCTTGCCAACATAGTTCATCTGGGTAGGCTTCGCAATAGAATCATGCGAGCCCGAGTTTATTGAACCCTCCAGAAGGTACTATCAGGATTCATAAGCAGGGTCATAACCAGGGTGCTTGATGTAGTGTGCACCGCATCATCTCCGCCCCCCCCCCCCCCACCAACCACCACTACCATGGACACGCAGGCGCGCACACTCTAACACACACACACACACACACACACACACACACACACACACACACACACACACACACACACACACACACACACACATGCGCGAGCATGAACATGAATGCATAACAAAAATGCATGACACCAAAACATGCACGCAAGCAGGCAAGTGACCAAGGGACACACATTTGGACGTGCATCAAGGCACCCAGAAAGTAAGCAGTAGGAGGGAGGCGGTGGGGAGGAGACGCAAGGCACCCAGAGAGAGGGACAGGAGAAGGAGCAAGAGAAGAAGAAGAAGTTAGAAAGGGAGGGGTTGAGGGAGCTACAGAGGGAGGGAGGGAGTCACGGTAGGTGAAGAGAGAGGGAGACTGACAAGACAAGATAGAGATTGAATTTCCAGGCTGGAGGCCACCAGAAGCTAACCCAGTGGAACGACTCCAAAGGGAGAAGTCATCGACGGAACAGCAGAGTAATCATTGGACATTTGTTGGACATGGTTGACAATGTTGATGGAACAGCAGTACAATATGAAGCGTAGGACTTACAGTTCTCGAAATTGTTGACTTCCGACTTGTTTGCAAAGCTGCATTTCCCAGACACCCG
>KV908462.1:102517-107517 GCA_002005505.1 Botryococcus braunii
ATATGGCTAATAGTTGTGCCTTATTCGACCAAATTTCAAGATCTCGTTGAAAAGAAGCTTGCAAACACGCAAATTCAGCCGTTTGCAGTCGCGATCATTCATAATAAATTCAAAATCTTTGTCAACACTTCCCACGTCAGATCCCCCTTGTGATGTTCGCCCTTTTGTTTCAGCATTTGGGGTTGAGAAGTCCTCTCCCTCAATGGAAACTTCAAAGAAATAGCTGGCAAGCTTTTCAAAGAAGTTGCTTTGTGCAATTTGAGGTCCATATCCAGTTTGGACTAGCAATTCGACACTTTCTAACATCGAACACCAAGTCCATGGAACACCGCATCTATCCCGTTGCACAGCTGGCCAGCCGTGCAATTGAAACGGAGTCTGAATCAAAACTTCAGCCAATTTGAAGGCAGGGCAATCATTAATGATTGCTAAATATTTACTTTCCTGAGGTACTGCCGCTACCACGAAACTTGGTCTATTGGAGGTCAGGGAGATCTTCAGGGTTCTCCAAATCTGCAAAACTCTTACAACGGTAAAGTTTTCTACATGAAATTCTAAGTCACTCTGATCCAGGCAGCTCAATAACTCGAGATATTTAATAACATACCTCTGAAAATTGATCATTTCCTCGTGTCTTTCAGTGTCGGGGCTCCGAGCTTGACAAAAGAAGATGTCGTGAATGGTTCTGATTACTATCCCATGAAGATCAAGGGTGCCATGTGTGTTCAATTGAGCCAGGACATATCGGCGGATTTTTTTATCGAAAAGATACAAGTACTGACCAGCCCACGTGGTGTTCGCCAGCGCAGAAGGTTTTGCCAATGCGTGAGTAACCATTGAAGCTACTGATCCTGATAGCTGCTCATCTATCAACTTACGCAAGATGGTGCCTAAAAAGGGCAAAGTACTGAGTTCTGGATCAAAACAGGTAACTGCGGTGGCTGGAAGTCGTTGCATAGACGACGTGGTATCCTGCTCTGGGACATCTGTGGTTCCCGAGTTTTTTTCGTTGTCAACGTAGGTCGGCCTGGCGGGAAAAGGATTTCGGCCGACAAGGGGAGGCGGATTGCAAATGCAGAATAGTAACGCTCCAAGGCAGTTGCAGATTACGTTCTTTGCACGAAAGAAACATTTGAAGGCTTTAATTGATGCCTCTTTCTGTTTCTTGACCCTGGGATGCTCGCGCCGGAGGGAGGGTGGAACTTCCTGAAAAACTGTGTCAGTGGGGTAACACATGACGAAGGAAACCGTCAACGACGCGGCCATAACTTCCATCCAGGGGTCAGACCGCTCAGCCAGGGTGCTTAGAGACCCTATAATATCTTCGGATGCTGCTTTCACCAAGCCCAGCAGGAGCTCACATTTGTTGGCCCTGGCCCAGTACTTTTTTGAATTTGAAGCACCAATCAGGCAGAACAAGGCAGCCGTTGCCGATTCAATTTCTTCAATATTTGCACTTTCATGAGGATCCTTGGGTATAAGCATCTTCCAGAGATGGGCAGACGTACATGCACCTGAATTCTTTTTTGGAAGAAGAAGCTTGTGCAATTGATTGCCTTTGTCGGCGTCAACTGCCTCATTGAGAAGCCTGTGGAGGGCAGGCACAGTGGCATCATTGTCCTTTTGTGAGCTCCTTGAGCTTTTCATTGTCGTTGAGTTAGGCATGTCCCGGTCCTTCTGATACAAAAAACCTATTTTCGACAGCAAACGTGCCGCGAGGATTCGGATATTGACGTCTCCGGGGTCTATGTGCACTCGTGGGTCGATTATTCCAAGTTCCCAGACATGGAAGATCTCAAAAAGGGCAAAACACGGCTGCATTAAGCCGACAACTGGATTCACTTCATCAAGTGCTCCGGCATCGCTAAGGGTTCTTGTCCGCCCTTTGAACACAAAACAGTGCTTATCAAGATCCTCGAGGATGCCAACCAAGGCTACTAGAAGCAGTTTGGAGACTGAATCCGAATATGGATATGAGGCGGCAGAGGCCGCTCGGTCTCGTGCTCCCTTCCCGGCAAACTTGACGGTTTTA
The DNA here is from genome assembly GCA_002005505.1 of Botryococcus braunii. NCBI lineage: Eukaryota > Viridiplantae > Chlorophyta > Trebouxiophyceae > Botryococcus > Botryococcus braunii. Next base: position 104,550 of record KV908462.1, read on the forward strand.
GGCTTCGAAGCGTCATGCTTTGATTTCGATCGCTGCTTGTCGAGTAGGGCCTCAGCTTTCTTTGTTAACAGGAGCTGTGTCAGCCATTCCAAAACATCCTCGACCACATCCAGATTTAGAACCGTGGAATCATTGCCAAACATGTACTTGCAACACCTCAAGAAGCATCTCATCACTTGCTCACCAGATCTTCTTCCCCAACACGATTTTAGACACTTTAGTAGAGGAGGACATAAGAGGCCGCATACAGGTGCGGGAACTTCATGGATTTGGGAAAAATTTACCAAATTTTCTATCACTTCTAATGAAGAACAAAGCAAATCGGAGCACGGGCCACCATGGTCAGGGAGAATCTCGACCGTCTCAGTTAGGACCTTTGTCCATCCACTGTCTTTGTCTTGCAGGAGTTCCTGCACGGCTTCCATGAGAGCTGCGTCGCATTGAGGCTTGCACAGTTTCTTTGAAGCACCAAGGCAGGATTTGACTACGGCACCTCTTCGCCGCCGCATTGCCTTTGCGAATTCTATTTCTATCTTGCGACTCTGCGCATGCGCATGCATGCGCTTGTCGCGACTGCTTCCCTCCTTACCTTGGACATCTCCTGTGTGCGAATGACCGCCAGAACCAGAGGAATCCGGTAGAAAGTCATTCTTGGTATCATGTGTGGGATCGGTTCCACCACTGGGGTTTGACTTTGAGACGTTGGTGGTCACAGATACGTAAAGTGAATGCAGCTCCTTGAACTGCAGCTTGAATTCTTGAAGTGTTTCCGCCATTGAGATGAGGCAAATGATTAAAAATGGACCTGCATCCCAATTCGAAGTGGCGTGCAGCGTGAACGTTATATTCAATTAGGCAACCAAACCACCATTGAGAGAACACATACGTAGTGAAAACTGTGTGTCGTTTAAACTTGGAGGTCACCTTCATACACGCGTAGGTACGTTGAGACTACTGCCGAAATCAATGTCAAAGCATCTTTAAATGCTTGACTTTGTTAGAATTTTGAAAATCCATGCGAGATAACGTCATGACTGCGTATGTATGAATTTTGTCTGATAGTGTTGGAATATTCCCGCAGAGAATCTCTACACATAATTTTATATAAGAGCCTAAACGGATATCGCCAAACCCACAGGTACACTTTTAAAATGTGTGGACGAAGAACTTGGACTAAAAATCTTAGTAGATACCCGTGTAAGTAAGTTCTGATGCAGCAAAACTTACCTCGAAGGAAGGATGGAAGTAACCTGCCTTGAGAGGCATCCAGGTGGGGCTCGAAATATCCGAATTTGTGGTCGGGTTACTCCCTTGTGCAACGACTGTGGAGTACGGGTAGTAAGTACGTGAAAAAAGTCACGCCGAGCGAACGAAGCTTATTGCAGTTCCTTAAAGACGAATACGAGTGACCTCTAGATCTAGAGACCTAAAGCAGAAAGCCTCTAAAGCTCTCAACCCTTACCCCTCAAATTGAAAAGGTGAACGAGTGTCAGGCATATAGTCAGTTACATCATCGATATCTCACCGATTGCACTGCGGCAGAGGCTATGTGTTTGTATCAGGAGGACAAGTGTATACTGGCCACGTATTGTCGCAATATAATAGTATGGCGAGATGCGGAAGAGGCGTGACATCACTGAAGTGGTGAATGAAAATGACCTGATAGTCCTCAGGAGCCTCGACCTCGCGAGTTCACAAACATATGTGACACGGCCGGTGGCCTCCTGGGATATTTGAAGCCATTTTCACCAAATTTCAGGGGCTTTGTACGTCTATCAGAGCTTTTTTTCCCCGGTAAATTAATCGAGAAGTAGTCGTAATTTTTACGGGGGCCCCGTAGGACGGGCACCAAGGGGCATGGGGCCTCCCCGTATTTCCTTGGCCACAGAGTCCAGATTTCTACGGGTGCCCCGGACCAGGCCTGGAATTCTGTACGGGCCCCGTATGGATTTGCATTCCCCGTACGGGCAACGTACGGGGTGTAAAACACTGCTCAGGACTCAAGCTTCACAATGTACATATCCGCAGTACAATTAACCCCAGACACAAATGCGCCTTGTACCTCAACATACCTAAGCATGTGCTCTTAACCGTTGGCAAAGCTCGAGCTCAAGACTTTGTCGCACTGCTGAATTACGGGTGACGTACGTCTTATGAGCAAGCAAGCCATTGCTACGCATAAGTAGTAAGTACGCTTATCCATCAAGCTGCCCAGATCCTCATTTATGTTCTTTCTTATGATCATGCTTAAGCACGAGTGACGTATGTCTTATGAGCAAGCAAGCCACTGCCACATAGCAAGTAAGCTTATGGTAGTACGTTGATCAAGCTGCTTAGATCGTTATTTATGTTCTTGCTTATAATCATGCTAAATAACGAGAGTGATGTACGCCTTATGAGCAATCAAGCCATTGCTACGTAGTAAGTACGCTTATAAAAGTACGTTTAACAAGCTGCTCAGGTCTTTGTTTATGTTCTTGCTTATCGTCATTATTGAGATCTACATTGAGATGTACACATGTGCGATGAAGTAGTACGTATCTTTCTGTAAACATGTGGGATCCACTAGCAGTTCTTACGCGAGCAAGTAGTCTATACGCAAGAATGTCACAAGCTGATTTCGTCTCTATATTTTATGCATATGTGTATGTATATATTTACCGTATAAATGTATATGTATTGGTATATATACCTATATAGGTATAGGTATATGCATGTTTATATTTTTATTTATATGCATACGTATATGTATAAATTCTAAGATATTAGGCGGTAGCACTGTAGCTAGCTACAGGCCTTCGTTCTAAGTACGCAATTGACACCCCAGCAGGTGGCTGCAAACCCATTTCTTGCCTCTCATGTTCGCCCGTGGTTCTAGAAACAAATGTAAAGTGCGCATGACCCGCCCGTGCTTATTACGACCCCGGGCTTAAACCATGGCGGCTGAGCCATGGCTCCCGTATTTCTC
>KV908462.1:117517-157517 GCA_002005505.1 Botryococcus braunii
AGACTCATAACCACCGCAGCAGGGCCATGCCGCTGCTCGCTTCGGTCTACAGCACATGGGAAAACAATTCTGAGTTCTTGCTATACAGGTCGTCACGCTGACGAACGTTTACCAAGTGTAAGTCAGCAAAGTGCTGCGAGGGACTTCGGTACCGCCACAAGGACGGCATCCACTCAACATAAGCTTCCAGCTTCGCAACTTCATTCGAACAAGCACGTACGCGCACGCCCTCGCACCCCCCCCCCCTATCTCCCTCTCTCATTGCAGGCTGAACAAGAATCACGAGGAAGCCACTGAGGCTTTCCCTCTGGCTGGACCTCTGAGTGTGGCGCCCCCCCCCTCCCCCTCGCCGTCACCACATTCCGGATGTCCAGAAATTGAGATCGCCAGCAAACCCTTCAAAGAAAAAGGTCTTAGGTGGCCTCTCGATTCTTCTGCCATCGCTCTCAAGGGCACGATGGCCCACACGGTATCTCACAGCGGCCCCTCCTTTCTGGGCAGACAGCTGCGGAGCTTCGGCTCTCTCTCTCAGGGATGCATGAGTAAACACAGGGCTCTTTGCGCTGTGTTTCCCTACTGCATCAAAAACATTGCTGCTTCTTTCATACTTAAATATGCCTTCCTGGCCTTCCTCTCCTCCTGTCCATCCGCATCCTGGCCATCGTGATCATAGACGCTTCCCCAATGTCCACTGCTGGTTTCCCCTGGGGGGGCACCCCCCCTCCCCCCAAAGAGGCCTCTCCACTGCTGTGCAGCCGCCCACTTTGGTGCCATACAGGGGAACACTCACGGCCCAGTCGAAGATCAGCATGACCAGCCTCATTACCATACTCCCTTCTAACGCCCTCCAGCACGCAATTGTTCCTTCGCCATCTTGCTTCCTTTGTTTCCAAACCTCATGCGCAAAAGAAAGTGTCACGCAGGCAGCGGGCGTTTTCGATCGGGGACCTTGGGCTGTGCAGGACACCACTGTGTTTGCCTATTGCATGCTCCTCCATTCTCCAACAGAGAACCTGAAAAAGGGGGGGTTCGCACCCCCTGGCATGCCGGGAGTGGCCTCGAACCCCTTCCCTCTCCAGCCGTTGCAACCAGTACCAGCTCGGCCCGCTCTTCAACGAAATGTAGACTATCATTCATTCTTGAGAACTTTAACAGCTCCGCCTGCCCACTCGAAAGAGGCGGCGGAATGACGCTTGAGCGGCCAGAAGAGGAGCAATAAAATGTGATAGCTGATACTTGAAACTAATGTAGTCTCGTATTAGGTTTTAAGGCTTAATAAGGATCTTCATCCTCGGGAAAAGAAGCCGCGCAGGCGGGCGCTCCGGGCCCAACTGAAGGAGAGCGGCATGTCGGGGTCGGCCTCATCCACCTCCAGCTTTTTGGAGCGGGTGGGCAAGCGCCTGGCCTCCGCTTCGCTCTTGAAGCTCTTCTCGAAGTAGTTCTCGAGCATGGAGCCTGCCAGCAGCTTCTGGGTACCCTGGGAGGGCTTGCGGGACTGCCGGCTTCCGTATCCTTCGGACAGAAGACCCTGTGGCACCAGCCAGCGATGTCAAAGCATCTCCTTGTAATCATGACGTTCCGTACACCAACCATGGCAACCATGGTGTGTGTGTGTGTGTGTGTGTGTGTGTGTGTGTGTGTGTGTGTGTGTGTGTGTGTGTGTGTGTGTGTAGAGAGAGAGAGAGAGAGAGAGAGAGAGAGAGAGAGAGAGAGAGAGAGAGAGAGAGAGAGAGAGAGAGAGAGAGAGAGAGAGAGAGAGAGAGAGAGAGAGAGAGAGACAGAGGACTGGTTCAGAAGCAGCTTCACAGGAGTGCACAACCACAGCTGATTTTTCACAGTGGTCAGCATCCATTTAGATCCCTTGGACCATTCTCTACCACCAATTCCACGATCTGGAGAATGCTTATGGCACAACCGCACACTGGTCATATCTAGTACATACCATGTACTGACCGTCCATGGGTGGAAACGGGTGCCATGTACTGATCCCCTTGGGTTGGGAGGGGGGGGTGCAGGGGTCATACAATGTTTTGGTCATGTTTGGTATATCCCATGTCCTGACCCCCCCCCCCCTCCATGGGTGGAAGCGGGTGCCATTTACTGATCCCTTGGGGGTGTGACAAGGGGGTGGGGAAAAGAGGCAGGGGGTCAGGGAGGGGCGTTTCAGAGAGAACCTGTATGGAAGAAGGGGTGGGGGAGCATACCTTAGTATCCCCCTTCACGTCTTGCAAGATAGCCAGGTCCAGCGCGAGCACCAGTCCGTTGTTGTCGGGGCCTGGAAGTCTCTGCACTTCCACGCGCATGGACACCGAAGCCGTGGAGATGGTGATGGTGGAGGGTACTCCCCCCACAGAAGGACCCTGCAATACTTGTACCGCGCTGCCGTCTTTGGCCACAAAGGACTCCAGCATGCCTGTGTCGGAGGTCGATGGATGCAGCATAAGCCCGTTCACGAGAGCTGCGCCGCCCACATACGAATTTGATCAGTCATATTTCGAGATGACTGTTTCAGAGCTAAGTAATAAGACTTTTTCAAGCTCAATTGGTAAGGATTATTGTTATAGGATGGAGTGGAGCAAACCGGTTTTTTTCCAAGCTTGAGTACAGATGATCTTTATTAGTGTTTAGCCAAGCAAGCTTAATCTTTTGAGGCCTGAGTTGAACTGAGGTGTTCATTTCTGAGCTGAGCTGATTACATTAATAGTGTGCGAGAGGTGTTGGGAGAATGACCACATGATTGAAGGCATACTAGAGGGCATAAGAGGCTTGATAGTGAGTGTTGAAGCAAGTTCTACAAATTTTGCTGCCAAGGGGTGAGAATAGCGGGAGTGGAATGCAGGTTTGAGGTGTGCTCATATTGTCACTGTTGGTAATTTGGGCAGGGATTGCATATGTTTGCGAATCATCACATTTGCATATTGCCATCTTTACTGCGGCCAGAGACTCGAGAGGATAGGTAGGGCACACATATCAAGCATGGATTGTCGATGTGTCGGGAAATGCATTGCTGCACAGTTGACAGGGGGAAATTTACACCTGTCCAGACCATAGGGCATGAACAGATGTGCACATTGAAGTTCACACGGGATTTGAATATATTCGGCTGGGAGGCTTTTCCTGTCTTCGTTTGTCTGCAAGCTCATCGAGGGGGGGGGGTAAGTGGGAGTGAGCACCAAATGAAGATTGCGGGGTTGAAAATGCTTGTTCTGGGTGATGGAGGGGTATGTGCCGCCCCTTTGCTTTCTATTGGTACAAAGTGTAATGGAAATTTAAAGTTTCAAAACTTGTGTGTGTGTGTGTGTGTGTGTGTGTGTGTGTGTGTGTGTGTGTGTGTGTGTGTGTGTGTGTGTGTGTGTGTGTGTGTGTGTGTGTGTGTGTGTGTGTGTGTGTGTGTGTGTGTGTGTGCAGCAATGCTGCACAAAAGAATATGAATTACAGTTCGTGATTCCAAGTTTTTAATGCTTTTATGCACGAGCATGAATGTTTCAAGCCTAGGAAATGTGGTTATCTTCAAAAATCTCAAACGACTAGAGGATTGCAGAGTTGATGGGAGGTGGAGTGCAATGGGTGCTAAGCAGGAAACCCACCAATGAAAGACAGAGACTCGTCACCAAAGTATGCTGGTTCTACAACCACACGGACGTCCTTATGCACCAAGCCGATCCCCTTGAGGGAGGCCGGCTCCCCTGGTCGGTCAGACTTGACGTAAGCTGCGACCTGCGTTCCCAGTTCGAAACCATATTTATGTTCACGATTATTGGAAAGTCTTATCCAGTCGGTGAGCGACGTCCCTGGAGGAGGCGTGATCCAGACTATCATATCGGTTGCCGCCACCACTCACTTCAAGAACAAATGAAGGGTGCTTTTCAAGGCATTAAACAATGTTTCATAGTTTATAGTATCCAAAATTGTGTATAATCCAGAATGTGTTTCTTAAATTGCGGGATAAAGGATGATAACTGGCTCGGAGAGCAGCACCTGTGTACCATCTTCAGTGCTGAAGAGATTATAATAATGTCCTGAATCTTCTGGAATTGATATCTGGGCTCCATCGAATCCTTTCAGCACTGTGTTCCTGTACGGTCCAGAGAGCATGCTGTTAACCTCCCAGTCCATGACAATGACTCTGTGGTAAACCTCAAGGACAACCTATAACACTGAATTAGAAGCATTAAGAATGTCCCTTTGTCGTCTGAACTTACCGCCAAGTGCTTGTTTCGGCAGGAAGGACCCGTCCAGCTGCATCGGCTCCCTGCCGGAGGAGCGTGCTGACAAGCCAAACCCGGAGGACAGCAGTAACATGAGAATGCATCATTTCAATGTTTTCAATACAAGCTCGAGCCACCTCTATGTTGTTGCCGTCGTCCCACCGTCTTTGAGGACTCATATCATGGACCGCAGCCTGAACTTTGGGCTACGCCGGAGTCAAGGTGAGGGTCCAGTCCTTGGGAGAAGGGGCCCAAACGCTCTGCGATATGCAGGCGTCCAAAGGTAAGATGCCGTGTTCCACGAGGTACTTGTTCGCTGAAGAGGACCTTTCACCGCGTAGCCCCGGACCTCCTTTCTTGACATTTGGACCCAGTGCCTCCATATCCAGCAGTACGCGGGGAAGGATCGCTCGTACTCTGGGGGGGTTGCACGGAGTTAGATCCACGCCGGAACCAATCGCGGCTATTCGCCCGTACATCGCCCCATGAGCAAACACTGGCGCAAATCGCGGAATAAGGCGTGCACCAGCGGCATTAACCGCGCGGTGAAAGGACCAGGAGGACATCCGTGTGTTTTCTTCAGGTCTCCAGGACTGGCGTTAGGCCGATAGCAAACGTTTGATAGGTCGTGGCACATCTTGTGTTAGTAAACTACATGAAGAGTAGATAGTTTTATGATTATGGAAAACACGCATGAGTGCACTCAGGACCACGTGACGACGCTGGCCAGTCCCTCCTATTATGCATGATTCGCCACCCAGTCACCTAGCCAGCCAAAATGATCTGGCTGGCCACGTGTCAGATGTAACTTAGAAAAAGTTCCTGCGTCTGTAACTTCCTGCGTCTGATCATGACCAAAGGGCTTTCCCCTCTATCCAAACTCCTGTCGCCTTGGTCATAGCCTCCAGGAGTGCGGGGGGCCCTGCTGGGCGGAGCAATGGCCAATAGGGGATGGCCCTCGAAGATCGTCTCACCTTGCTGTTGAGTTATAAACATCATTATTAGGTTCCTTGTGCCTTAGGTGGTATTCTGATGTACAAACAGGGTATGGACATAAGGTACAACTTGTATGGGCACACGAACGAAGATAAGGTACACTGTGATCTAGATCACGCGTTTGGTGAAACAACTATTACAGCTGTGGTCGCTGCACAGTCGAGCAACTGGTTTGAAAAGATGCTGGGCACTATTGATGCTAGTCTTGTTCATTCAGTTGTGTTTGTTCAATATCAGAATAGTCGTCCGGGACTGCAGCTTGAGGAACATACTTTGACGACCTGTCTGCCTGTCCACAGGTGCGGCGACATAGAGTGTGTAATGCATTGTGTTCATGTGTGATTGCTCAAGTGTGAGTGAACCATCTTGGTGTACAATCCAGCCACCTAAACAGCTAAGGGACGGAGGCTGGATTGAATATAGGAAGCTCCTTAGCCGGCATGACCTTATCCGTGTAGAGTTGCTCATTGACAGATCATCATGTAACGGAACTGGTTTGAAAAGATGCTGGGCACTTTTGTAGCTAGTCTTGTTCATTCAGTTGTGTTTGTTCAATAGCAGAAAGTCGTCCGGGACTGCAGCGCGAGGAACATACTTTGACGACCAGTCTGCCTGTCCACAGGTGTTGCCGATTTGCCCATAACCCAACACTTGCCCCAGGGGCTGCACCTTCTTGCGTTGGCAGAAAACTTGAGTAAAAGTTGCCATTCGTGAGGGAAGTTGCGGGGGAAAATTGGTTATTAATTCCTCTCCGTAATCAATGTCCAAATTTTGAAATTCCAATCTATGATTCTCAATAGAGTTCCTCCCTTAAGGGAAGAGGCTTGCTTCCTCCCACAACGTGATCAGACTGCAGCGACTCTGCCCAGAGGGCACGATGGGATGAGAAGCCAAAAGACCAGCCAGTACGGCTCAAGAGGACGGCAAACCCAAAAGACTGAAATCTCTAGGACCCAGAAATTTCAATTTTAATCGTGCATCTGAAAGACTAGAACATGCCACTGAATCTGGCACCCCAAATCTGAGCAAGCCTTTGTTAAAGCCCTTCTTCAGAGGGTCAGAGCAATGTTAGCAAACGTTTGAGCATGTTGCAAGTTTTCTAACAGTTGAGTAGATATGTTCCTTCCCCTTCCTGCGCAACAATTTTAGGGAGCGGAGGAGATACCCAAGATCATGCAAGCCCACTGGGCGCATGTAATGCATGTGTGCGAGGTTCAACTGGATGACATTTCTTAGAAAATGAAGCTGGGTAAAGGAGTGTTGTTGACAGAGGAAGGTTTAGAAGGGAACTGAAGCTACGTCCTTGCACTGCAGACACAATCAGCCCGCAGTTGCAATTTCATCATGATCCTTTTTTTTTGGGGGGGGGGGGGGAGGCTAAGGATAGGTTTGGGTTCATACCCACATGGAGAGAGCCAGGGACAGGGGCAGTGAGGTGCGGGGTGGTTTTGGGTATATGTGTGTGGGTGGAGAGGGGGAGGGGCCGGGTGGGGTGTCGGTATTAGTTATTATATAGTCCCAACCCATGGGTTTTTCTACCACTAAAGCGCAAGCGCAAGCGCACGCGCAGGGGCACGCGCGCGCGTGCACACACACACACACACACACACACACACACACACACACACACACACACACACACACACACACACACACACACACACACACACCCCCACAGCGCGCACACGCGCGCAGACACCCACAGAGAACGTACATATACATAAGCAAACAACAATTAACAACTGTTCATTGAACAACAACAAAACAACGATAACGTTGACGTTGCTGTTGACACATATACACATACATACACACAGAAATCCTTGAAGTTTATGACATGAAGCATGTGGTATGATGCATTAAGGCAGGCACAGGATACAGGAGACATAGCATGCCACAGACTTGAGAAAACAAAATGGGGGGGGGGGGGGGCGGGTGGGCAAAAAAGACCAACGCATGCCCGGGCTGGGCGTGGGACTGGCAACCTGCTTGATGATAATCAATTACACAACGTCTGAAACAGAAGCAAAGAACGCCCCGTGAGAATTACACGGCCCAATGCAGGCCCTGGCCTAAAAACTAGATATTCTGACTTGTACACTTCGAAGAGCCTCGGGAACCGCCATGAGCTAGTGAAGCTACCTACCAGGTGCTGCCCTCCTATTTAGCCAACCGCACAGCGCCCAAACCCACCAAAGATTATCGCTTGGAAGCCCTGAGCCCCATCTTTGCAGCCAAGCACCATACATGAGATGCTGACAGTGACTCTTTGTAGCCAAGCACCACAGTGAGTGATGAGGGCAGGTGCACTAGACCCTAATGCCAGATGCCCAAGCAAGGATATGCAGAACGGGGAAGCGGCAAGGAGTGTGCCATTTCGCTGAATGGTAGATGTCCATATGCACACAGCCCTCTTGACAGCTGACGAATCGTTTTTCTTGTGGCAGGATGAGTAACACATTTGGAGTTTGATTGGGTTCTGCACAGAAGCAACGCTGGAGACTTGGATAGGTGGATGGAAATGGAGCGAACCGGGATCAGGCCCACATGAAGCGCGGCACCATGAAAAAGAGTCTGGCCAAGTTTGGTGAACTGTCCAGGGACTTGAACCATTCATGGTCACAACCCCCGTCTTGGACTTAATCAGTGCAGTACCCAATCTGCACCTTCTAGGGACCTGCTTTTCATGGTGTGAGATTGGGTAAACTTTGAAATTATAATCAGCGTAGTACCCAATCTCCCCATGCTAGGGACCTGCTGTTCATGCTGTGAGATAGTGTACACTTCGAAATCCAGAGTAGCATTGCATGCACTCAAATATGTCAAACAGCATTGGCCTGTGGTGTAGCATTCCATCCACACTAGTGCCACAAGAGAGACTTAACCAAGCTATGGACTAAAGTCTAGATCAGAAAAGGTCGTTCTCAAAGCGTGTCTTTCCTTTCACCCATACTTCAGACACTTATACAAGATTGGGATTCTGCATAATTGAAAGAGGGTGTCCATTGATGCAGAACCTCCACAATATCGCATGGTATGTGTGATATGGCCGGGGGAATGCAAATTTGGCATGTGCCCTGAGCAACACCAGACGCACCGCGCATAATACTTTGAACCCTTTGTGAGCAGCTTCCCCACCAAATTGACACAGTGTGACTAGCCATACTGGCCTGTAGGCACGGCCTCTATGCAATTGATGTGAAGTCTGCCCACTCGGACTGTCCTGAGCTACAGGGCATTCACAGATCAACAGATTATACCAGCTGTTAATGGAACAACACTGTGGACTGCTGATGCTACCTCTGTCAGAACCACGATGACATGTCCTAAACTGGCTACACCCTGACAGGAACAGAGGCTGCTGAGCTAACCTGAAACCAGGGGGAACTTGCCAGAATAGGCCTGACAGAGAAAGCATTGTGTGAAGAAAGAATGGCAATTAAAATCTCCCCCTCCCTTTCGAAAAACTGTGTCATAACGTAATACATCGGTCCGTCCTCCCGCCCACTTTCCCGCAGAAGATCTCAACTTAATGCAAAGCCAGCTGGCGCAAGAGGACCCATGGCAGCTGGATTTGAACACATTGCTAAGTCAGAAGGGTCGTGAAAGCTAACCACAAGGGTCGTTGAGGTGGACCACGAGCGTCGATAGAACCACGAGGCTTGCGAGAGCCACAAGAGGGGTGTTAGACCAAACCACTACGTGGACGCAACCGGCTGCCATGCTGAGCCAATCAGCGGCCAAGGGCTCCGACCGAGGCCGCGCCCTGCGTTGCGGGCATGGGCAGTACGGGAGCGGGTGCTAAGCCGACAGGAATGGGCCCCACGAGAGCTTGGGGAGCAAGTGGCAGGGGGACCGTAGACTGGGCGCCTGCTGGAGCCTGGACGGGCTGAAGCTCGATGGGGCCCGTGGTGGCCGCCACGGGGATCAGGCCGGGGGCCGCGGCAGGGACTTGGGCGGGGAGCACGGGCAAAGCACTCGTAGCTGCAATGGGGGACATTCGTGTGACGGAAGCGGAAACGGCGGACTCTTTGGCGGGGGTGGTCGGTAAAGAAACAGCGGCCTGAGGAGCGGGGGTCGGGACCTTGACCAAAACCTTGGCGACGCTTGGGGCCGGTGCAGGTGCCTTGGCTGGTGTCTTGGGTGTGGGAGGCGCAGGGACCTGCTGGCCCCACTTGTTGACGTAGATGCTGACAGTTTTGGGGCCTCCGATGGGGAACGGTCCCTTCTGGGGAAACGGAGGCCCCACCCTGTATGCCACACACATTTGTAAAATGACTGCCGGGTTCAGTCAAAACTGCTCTCTCTCTTGCTCCCCCCCCCCCACACACACACACACACACACACACACACACACACACACACGCACGCACGCACACACGCACGCACACACGCACGGGCGCACGCGCACGCGCGCGCGCGCCCGCATGCGTGCGTGCGCGCGCGCACACACACCCACACCCACACCCACATACACACACACAATTACAAAATGCAAACGCACACACAATATGCGCACACGCACGCTCTCTCTCTCTCTCTCTCTCTCTCTCTCTCTCTCTCTCTCTCTCTCTCTCTCTCTCTCTCTCTCTCTCTCTCTCTCTCATTCTCTCTCTCTCTCTCGCGCGCTCGCTCTCGCTCTCTCCCCCCCCCCTCCCTCCTGCATGCGTGCGTGCACAAGATAGCGAGGTGAATGCCTGACAGCAAGTTGCAGGAAAGTAGAGGGACTTACACAGGGTTTGGCCACCAATGGTCAACATCGATAAGCCTGATGCTTGGAGACCATTGAATCCAGCGGGGAGAGATCAAAACGTGCGTGGTGGGAGCATCCCAATTCATAGCACTCGGGCCCACGTCTATCCCACGACTCTTGATATCAATCATGGTGGCGGTAAAATCAAGTGCTCTTGCATTGACGTTTATCAGTCGGGGCGAAACGCTGATGAGATTCGGGCCAATGCTGATGCCGGTAAGACTCGCAGCCCAAATGCAGGGTGAGATGCTGATGAAACGAGGACTAATGGAAATCCATTGGCGGGAGCGACTGTAAATTTGGGCGCCATTGCTGAACCATGCGGGAGCAGAAATACTAATCGCGTTAGAAAGAGCCGGAGACACATGGGCAATGTGCGTTTTGAACTGGTTAATTTTTGCTTTGACATGATCATCCAACCATTGGAAATTGATATGCGGTTTAGTTATGCCAATCACAGCTAGCGCATTGGCGTAGTGCTGCTGGGCAATGGCAACTGCCCGGGTCAATTCTGACTTTGGGTGAACCTTGCCGTACTTATTCACTGTCCAGAGGTGGTACTGGTGGGCTAGGTGTGCTGTGAGTGCTGCATGATCTGCATGTGTATCTGGCACTAAGACTTCCATGTGCGCATCAGGGTCTGAGTCTGGTGCGGGTGCTGGGGCGAAAGCTGCCCATACGGAGTTACTGGCAAGAAGTGAGGAAAGCACGAAAGATTTTAAAAGGGCAGATTGCCTGCATCAGTGACCCAAACGTGAATGTAAGTGATAACCAATCATTTCTATGTCATCAAAAAGATTTACTTCTCCAGTTTGACAAACTCGAGTAGGGTGTGTAATCTGTGATTCTTGTTGTCCTTGAGGTCTCCAACAAGTTCAAAAAGTATAACAAAGCTGCATTTTACTGATGACAATAGACACTTCGGTATGGTGTCAATTTGGAAACCAATTGAGTGTTGAGAGACGAAGCTCTGCCCAACCCTGAGACTCCGCAAAGGGTACGGTTACGTTAAAACAAATGTCTCATTGCACATAAGCATTTCAAAGGTATGAGTTGATGATCTGAGGAACTGTAGCTTTGTCATAGTCATTGCTTTTATCTCGTGCCAATTGAAGTTCTTGCCCGTACCGTCGATAAGGACCAGGTCGCACGCGCGTATTGTCATTCATCTTTCGATATGCCACCTAAGCAGGTAACACTGAAATCCTTAGAATTTGCCATTATCTTCGTATGAGGTACGTCATCAACCCCCGACACGATGGTGTACAAGGTGGGTTCCGCAGCGAAATTGATCCCGAGAGTCGCGACCAACAGAGGCAAAGAATGTTTTCAAACTTACCTGGATCTTAATGAGTTTCTTTCCAAGGTCGTTTGTGATTATCCCAATGTGCACACTCGGCAAGTCCGGGATCCTGGGAATAAATTTATGTATCAAGACTGCGTACTCCGTTTCGTTTTCTCAAATCTAGCTTTAATGACAAAGACCAGCTGTTTCATTGACAAGGCTTTGGATGCAGTGCGTAAGCTAAGCTCTACTCTGGTGTTCCGGCAATGGCCGGCGAGGCTTCCTGAGTTTACCGCGTGCCCGCGAGGCGCACGTGCGGGCACGAAAACATTATTCGCCGGGCGCCCCTTCCGGTTATTCCGATGTAAAAGAATCCGCAGAGAGACCTCACACTGAGGCTCAAAGGGTACCCCGAATCCACGGCAGCACCTGCTGCCCTTTCCACACAAGTCCCCGGAAATTCCGGGGGGACATTTCGCCCCCGGAGATATGCTACAGGCTAATCAATGATTAAAGGACAAGACATATATCAGTCTCAGGCCTCCGATGCTCGGATAATCACGTGCTAATCCCCAATGATTGCTCCCTTGCAGTGCCACAAGAACCAGAGTTTGCAGCAACCTTGTAAATAACACCCGAAGTGGTATCTGTTAGGACATTGTTTTGTCAGATTGCTTTCAATTTTGAAAAACGTGTTTTTCTTTTTTTTTTTCTCTTTTTCTTTTTTTTCTTTTTTTTTTTTTTTTTTTTCTCAATGTCGCGACCCGGCCTTTACTCTTAGTTTTTTGTATTCTAGCCAGGAAAGGGTATTGTGCCTTCGGTCCTCCCCAACTTTCCCAAACCGCTTAAGCTTTAGGGTACCCTGGTTCCGGGTACCCTTCACGATTACTTATCCGCCATCCCCCTTATTCCTCAGAAACTGCATGTCACTCTCCTCAACGTTGAAAACTTTTGTCTCACTGAGACGAAGTCTTTTTCGGAAAGTCTTCGTATTCCCATCGAGATTACGAAGGGTTTCCGACTAATTTACGAAAGAATTACGAAGGTCTTGAAAAGAGGGGGTCGTAGTGCAATTCACATGCGACTTTCTTACGAAAGGTATGCGACGCGGTTATGAAGAGAATATGGCATTGTTAGTAGATTCTTTTTTTTACGACGGGTTTGCGACTGAATGGTTACGAAGGGTTTGCGAACGGTACTCGACATATTTGCGAAGCCCCGTACGAAAAAACAATTATCGTGTTACTGTTTTGCTTTATACATGTTTAGCCTGGCCAAAAATATGTCGAAGTTAAAATCGACATATGTAAACATGAATACGTATGAATACATATGTAAACATGAATACGTAATTTATATCAGAGTTTATCTCTGATATAAATTAGGATCCATCATATGCTTGCACACTCATTAAGTTTACTGTACATGTGGTGCAATTCCACGTGGAATTTCCTGAAAGGATTACATTTAGCTAATCCTATAGGTAATCCTATAGGTTATGTAATCCTGAAAGGATTAACCTGATATCCTATAGGTTATGTAATTTCCTGAAAGGATTACATTTAGCTAATCCTATATGTAATCCTATAGGTTATGGGCGTTGTGACCTGCGACAACGAACGAGAGAGAGTTAGAGCAGGTTTATTCAGCTGGGCAACTACCGGCTGCTTTACGCCGATGACAAGAAGTCTTGCTATGTTCACATGCAAACCATTAATTGGTGATGCTAAGCAAGTCATTACATCAAGAGCCGTTGAAGGCTTAAGCATTTTGTCTATATCCAAGCTAAATGCCTGCTTTATACTAGCATAGATCGCTCACGAACATTATCTAGCTGAACTTGACACATAGAGAGTTTTCTCCACAAATGACCAAGATACAGAAAATCAATAGTCATCTAGTTAAGGCATATGAGCCGTCTCTTGATGCCAGTTCTATACACAACAGAGAAAATATCTTCCTCGCCTGCGTTAACGAACGGGAGAGAGTTAGAGCAGGTTTATTCAGCTGGGCAACTGCCTTACGCCGATGACAACAAGTCTTGCTATGTTCAAATGCAAACCATTAATTGGTGATGCTAAGCAAGCGCTCATTCATCCCACCGTCTAGCCTTAGTACCAGCGTTGCAAGATCACGCGTTGATCTGGCAACCACGGGCGAATAATGTACGACATCAATTGATAACACTTCACTGTCATTCATCACAGCTCTCTGTGATCAATAATTCTAGTCGTCTCATGTATGTCTCTGTTCATACTATTGTTTGTCTGCTCTCTATAAGAGTTTCATGTCTGTTCAAGAGGAAGGCATACTCCCTGTAAGTCACGAAATGTGACATGTTTGTAGCCACAAATAAGGGACATGAATAAATGAATACGGTCCTACAAGACACTATCCAAGTGATGTGCATTTGTTCAGATTAGATATCATGATTAGACATAATATACTAATTATAATGGGTTGGCCAACCCATTATAATTTGTATATTATGTCTAATCATGATATCTAATCTGATCGGTTAACAGATCAGATTAGATCAGGTCATCAACGTTGATGATAATCTAATCTGATCTGACCCATGGGCAGTTTTGGGTGAAACTTGGTGCTTTATTACATATATAGGTGTGTAACACCACCGAACATGGTCGTCTGAAAGCTCACTGTGTGATGTCCTGGTCTTAAATCGTGCGTGCGCCTGTGTGTGTGTGTGTGTGTGTGTGTGTGTGTGTGTGTGTGTGTGTGTGTGTGTGTGTGTGTGTGTGTGTGTGTGTGTGTGTGTGTGTGTGTGTGTGTGTGTGTGTGATAGAGAGTGAGGGTGGGGGGGAAGGGAGGGAAGGATGTTAAGTTATGGGCTATCGGCAACACCTGGAAACACAGCAGACAGGTCGTTAAGGATGTCTACAGGCAGCTACAGTCCCGGAGACGACTGCCTGCTGTTTACTATTCAACTGATGGACAAGCACTTGCACCGTATAGTGCCCTGTGAGACTTTCCAATCCAGCTGACAAGCCAAGCGACTGCAGTAGCTTTAAGAACTCGTTCAGAAAACGTGTGATCTAGATCACTCTGTACCTTATGTTTGATAATGAGCCCGTACACGCATGTAGCTTATGTCCGTCCAATATTGTAGATCTGAAGATCACCTGAAGCACAAGGCATCCTATACATATGTTCACAACTCAACAAGGGATGGAGAGAGAGAGAGAGAGAGAGAGAGAGAGAGAGAAGAGAGAGAGAGAGAGAGAGAGAGAGAGAGAAAGAGAAGAGAGAGAAGAGAGAGAGAGAGAGAGAGAGGAGAGAGAGAGGAGAGAGAGAGAGAGAGAGGAGAGAGAGAGAGAGAGAGAGAGAGAGAGAGAGAGAGAGGGGGGTCAGGGTCACTCCGAGAGAAGGGGGGGGGGGGAGGGGGGGGGAACAACCCCAAGGCCGGCACGTTCTCGGCCGTGGTAGTGCTTGGCCCTGGAAAACGTGGCGGACGGGTGTTACGGATGTGTCAGACCGGGTCAGACGGGCTGTACGGACGAGAAATTTGTGGGTGATGCGGGGGAGATCATAGATAATTTTAGCACCGACGGAGGGACTGTAACATAGCCCCATAGGCACCCTCCGCAATCGGACCTGGACACACGAAAGATTCCGCTACAAAGTAATGCCCGACAGGCCTAACCTGGGACCATAGCAAATGACACCCACTGGCTGCAAAAGACAGGATTTGTGAAAATAAAGCAGTGACATAGATATTGTCATTGTCAACGTTGTCACAGTATTACTACATCTCGAAAACGTTGTGGTCCCATCACTGGCACGTGGAGGCGTACGCCTAAAGTTTCCGAGCAGCATCGGGCGTATTCGCACTTGGGAATGATATCAGCTGGTATGTTACTAGTTTTTAGGACATTGTATCACTCCTTTTAGTTATATGAGAAGGTGACCCGTGACAGACACAAACATGCCGAATCGCTGGACTGCACGTATCGTTTCGGCGAACCGATGGTGAATTCAGATAATGAAAATTGTTTGAAATCTACTCCTTACTTTTCCCATAGCTTTAGGGAGGATCGTTCTCAATCGCTAAGAAATTGTTCGAAGATGACAAGTGTCGAACGACAATTACAAAGCTTCAGTCGGGAACCTTGGGCAAGAAACAACATTTGTAGGAACATCATTAAATCAATACTCAAATGATTCGTTGATGTATTGGTTGAGTATCCCACTTGTCTTCTGGGACTCTGCGTACCTTACCGTACTGTCCTAACATCTGTTTGCTTCTGCAGGTACCTATCGAAGAGGTGTCATTGATGAAATGTATTCGGTTTTAAGGTATATTTCTTTAATTTTTCACACGAACAGATCCGGTTTCTTGCTAAAGGCTGTTCCGCGTTGGGAATTGACGACAAGCACACAAGACATCGGATTAATCAAAACCATCATGACGCAGGTTTAGTTCAGTCGCACTACTTTTATTTCTTTCAGCCTGCACACATGCAGCCAGGATTAAGAAGGAAGAGCCAAAGCCACATAGAGTGTTGTTCAAGATTGAGGGGCCGGACGAGCTGGCTCACATGCTCGGTGGGCTGATGGAGTCGCAACACAATCACCAGTTCGATTTAAGGGAATCTGATGATCCTCTGGGAAAGGTGAGATTTCCTGGCCTGCAAGATCACCAAGGCAAATACTTCTCTAACAACGTCGTCTGGACGTTGTTAAATGAACAGGAAGTGAGAAAGTGATAGGAACTCTTCTGGTGCTCACCTCACACCTCTGGATTTTGGGTCGCAGATGTTATCCGAACTCACCGCTCCCCTCGTAGCAGCTCATGCAGGACTGATGAAGGTTGAGTCCTTCTTGGCAGATCCTCTCAGCTTAGAGAACAGCGGCTTTGTCAAGGACCTGGCAGCATCTTTGGAGCCCAATGAACAGTTCCAGAAGAGCTTTGCACAGATTGTCAGGTCCAGCGATCCAGCAGATGCCTTCATGCAGAAGGCAAATGAGATATGGGAGCCTGCCATCAATGATCTCCTCAGCAGGGAGACGAATCATCCGATGGAGCACGAGCTTGCTGAGGCCTTTGGGATCACAGACCTGTTTGAAAAGCCTTCTGGCTCAAAGGCTTTGATAGACAAATCCTCCGATGTTTCATCCATGTCCATCTTGGATGATGACGGCAGCAAAACAATCAAAATCAGCAAGAAAGCTCTTTTGGACAAGATTGCCGCCAAGCAGACAGAGAAGAAAATCAATATCGACCTGAGAGAGACATATGTGCCAAGCGACAAGACCCTAGCAAAGATTGCAAAGATCAATAAAGTATGTGGCGTTCTCAGACACGCTCAAATCCCAACGATGTCCCTTTACAAGCTTTTTTGGCGCCTGATTCCTGTCCATGCAATATGGTACCTTCGGGTTTCTACCCGTAGGCTTCAGGATGTGTGAAATGTAACATCTCTCTCTCTCTCTCTCTCTCTCTCTCTCTCTCTCTCTCTCTCTCTCTCTCTCTCTCTCTCTCTCTCTCTCTCTCTCTCTCTCTCTCTCTCTCCCTCCCTCTCTCTCTCTCTCTCTCTGTCTCTCTCTCTCTCTCTCTCTCTCTCTCTCTCTCTCTCTCTCTCTCTCTCTCTCTCTCTCTCTCTCTCTCTCTCTCTCTCTCTCTCTCTCTCTCTCTCTCTCTCTCTTCCCCCCCCCTGTCTCTGAAACCCATGGTCTCCATGGTGGAAAGGAAGTGGAGAGTAAATCAGGGTTCAATATGGTGGCTTGTATCAACCAGCTCTATGGGGGTGAACAGATTGTCGACAAGCTTGCAGCCAAGGTCAACAAAACCAAACACAAACCTCCCCTCCCGGAGAAAAAGACGGACCCCCTTCTGAAGAAGTGGCAGAAGTTTTGGGGAAACAAAAAGTTTCAGGCCATCAAAGCAAAAATAGAGGAAAAAACAACCAAGGGATCATTTGATGTAACAAAAGGAGTCACATCCCCCGTCACCGTAACAGATAAGCTCGGAGCAGTAAGTCCCACCATTCACTGCTTCACATAAGATTTTCTTCATAATAAAGTCTGACCTGAAACTGAGCCGGATTCCTTCTCATATTTCTTGTTCTCTTGCCCATCCCATTGTCCTGTTGTCTTGTGTAAGATGTGCCTTTGTTTTCAGGCCTTTTTTTGTTGGCAGCATTGCATAGATGAGAGCCCGTTAGTCATAAACACAGATTTGCCATCTGTCAATGGACAACTGAAATATTGCCGCACCCCACGACACCCTCCGTTCAGAACATGCCTTCAGGCAATGAACACCCGGACAGTTCATCTGAAACTGTAAACTTTTCCATGCCTTGCTTCCAACATTGGCTGGGATCCTAAGATGCATATCTTTCCAGCTGATACCATACATACCCAAGCTCCAAGTAGAGCAGGAACTTACTTTGGCCAAGTCCAGACGGATGCAATACTAATACCTGTGTGACCTGACTTGAGACATACGAGGAAACAATCCAGCTGATGACATGAGCAAGCCAAAAATGGACACAGGGGCAAAGAACGCTAGCACGCTCCCCAACGCGGGAAATTGTAGTGACCAAAACAGTCTGGTGCATCCAGCACTGACAATATTATGCACTAGAATACATCAGCAGAAGCTGTACCAAAAGCTGCAAGGATGAAGTACTAAGCAAGAGCGTTTGGGGCGCAGAAAGTTGTTTACTTTGACAATCAAATCTCAAAGTGGCAGAGCAAACTGGAACCCCCAAAGTCCCCGGACTACCTGAAGCCCCTTGTCGACCTCCTGATATCCGACCCTGTGGGGGACTGGATAAAGCCCGTGTTTGACGCCCACCCGAAGTTCAAGGACCCCGTTTTTAAGAACAATATTTCCTGGAGTTCCGGAACCAAACAGCTGGCTGGCATCAACGCCCGAGGAACCAACTGGTCGCCATGCTTCATATCTGACTCCATCAACGGAATCTCCATCCAGCCAGTCATGTTCAACATCGCACCCCGTCTCATTTCCACGAGCGCAGAGGCAATCAACATTGGACCCGCCCTCATCAACGTGGCCCCGTACCTGATTAACATTGCCCCCAAGGGCTTCGAGTCCAGTCCAAAGATGATTGATATCAATCCCCGTATCATCCAGGTGTCTCCCTCCGTCTCCTGGACCGGGGTGCCCGTCAGAGACGTCCTCGGAAAGCCAGACCGCAAACGGCCCAGCGACCCTCCCCCAGGCAACAAAACCAAGGGGCCCGGGCCGTAAGAGTCTCGAGGATGGCAATACGGCGTACTGCATTCTGTGCCAGGTTGGTCCACTTGACTCTGCACTGGCGGGCACACATTAAAGACTGTCTAGCAGGGGCTTTTTTGCCCAGACACGCTTTCCTGTGTTCTCTAGGCTCCTAATATCAGCTTAAGATGATGATGAGCTGAAAGTTCCAGCGATTGTTGCACCCTTCGGCATGTCTGCCGAGGGACTGGGGTCAAGCCGTGTGTTGGAAGAAAGGCCGGCATCAAGAACTAGCACAGAGTGGGCTTGAGCCCCCCACTGCTGGTAAGGCCTGACGGCCTTGGCCTCAGACCCAGCAGATGCACCCTTTAGATTATTTTGGGTCTGTCAAATAGCTGGCTGCTTCATTGACAGCGCTGACCCTGCCCAGTGTCAGGCAAGCTCCTGCCCGAGCTCCGCAACTTTATAATCAGCCCTCGGTTGTGGCTGCTGGCCTTGGGGTTGAAGTGCACTAAGTTGCTCTGACTAATGACTGGCCGTTGGTCACCCACGTGTTGTGTGCCCTGCATAGGTTTGAGTCAGTTAACAGCCCGTTACACTTTGAACAGCCCGAGCTTTGCAGGCAGCCAGTGCTGGGTATCCAGAGTTGGTGCAACTGTAAGTCAGCCCCTTACACTTTGCCGTGTATGCATCTCGACAAGACTACTGTTTAACATTGCAGCGGTCGTAAACATGTGGCACAAGGGAAAGAACACTCTAATCAGTAGTCTAAGGACTGCCTGCCCTGAAGGTGGCCTGTGTCACTCCTGCTTAGCGTTTCCCTTTGTGCTGCAATCAGCAAGGAGCAAAGGACTCTGCTCCAGAATTAAGTAGGCTGAACTGCAATTTGCTGCTGCAGATTTGCATATTCTGTGAGGGACAGAGAGGCTCACAAGTAGAAGGGCCACTCGTCGCACCTCCAGGACGCTGTTGAACCTTTGTTCAGCTGGCAGATTTGCAGTTGTGCATTCTTTGCACTCTCCCAACCGTGCCCCCAAGCCCCCCCCCCCCCCCCAACACACACAGACACACATAAACACACACACATACACACACAGACACACACACACACACACACACACACACACACACACACACACACACACACACACACACACACACACACACACACACAGTTTTCCGGGCAGTGCGCCGCAGGTGGGCTCTAGAAGCTTGGAAGGACTTAAAAGCCATCAGTTGAAATGCCAAAGCAGTATCTTTATTCATGTTTTTGGCCCTCTGCAGCAGGCCCTTGATCAATGTCCATCAATGGCTTGCTGTTAAGTACGCAGGTAGAATACGCTTGAGCAAGTCATGTGGTCAAAGTTTTGAAGTCTGACATTTGAATTCCGTCGGTAGTCTAGCCCTGTCCTAGTGTGGTGGCTGGCATGACGTTTCGAGTCATTAAAGGGAACAGCATTTATTAGGAGCGGCCCCAAGTGCATCACAGGGGCATCTGCTTGCTTAAGGTAGGGCAGTTGGAAAGGGATGGAACCTTCCTGACTGCAAAGAAACCTCTCTGAGTCTAGACATGCCGGGGGGTGGTCCCACGGCATCATGCAGAGCTGTTGCCCCCTGCCCCCCCCCCCCCCCCTTGGGCATTGCCCTTGCCCTCAACAGACAAAATACAACCTTCTTCCTCTCCCCCCCCCCCCGGTGGCTTCCCCAAACTTTGCTTGAACCCTGGGGTGTATGTATTGTAAAGGTCGAAGTCTGTACCACACCATCTGCATATGTGCGTGACCTTTTCTAAAACACAAGACTGCTAGGCAATCGTAGATCAAAGCTTTAGTAGCAGCGGGAGCTTGGACATGTAAGCAGGTGTTGTGCCATAGGAAGGACCTAAGATCGGGTTGCTGTCCTTCTTACCTAGCATCCGTGGAGAGTTGCCAAATGCTTGCTGTTACCATGTTTGGCTATTTGAGGACCCAGGTCTATCAAAGAATCATACAACCTGAAGTGACAGGGGTCTAAAGGACACAGTGCGCTCATTGCTGCACGACCATGTGCCAGCGTGGTCATGAGATGTAATAATCCAGTAGTCAGGTGTTACTGTCAGCTTCTTGAAGCACTTCAGAGCTGGCATGGACCCTCGACATCGTAACCTCATTTTAGCTGTTAGTGAAATCAGGATTATGGCTTGCGTTAGCTGGGAGACTTGACTACCAAACCCCCCTGGTGCTGCTCACCACCAGGGGCTCAGTGCCTGACACAGCGTTTCATAACACAATGGATAGACAATTTTATCATGTTTGATTGCACGGATATACGCTGATCTGCAGGCATGATGGAGTCACGAACTCTTGGACGAGGCTCCCTCATTGCTTTGCTGGCAATTGTAAAAATTTGGCAAATTAGTGTGATGCAGCTTTGCCTGCTTTCATGAATGGTGTGCTTAGTCCCCTTGCATGGTATGCCCTTCACACTTCGATCTGTCTTGCAAGAGATCAATATATGTGCTTCGTACTGAGTCCTCCTTACAAGGAGAAGAGCCTGCAACTATCATCACATCAAACTGAGCCTTGCAAGGGATAGAAATGCCTAAAAATGCCTAAAAATGCTTCATCCAGATTTCCAGCCAGGAATCATACACAATCACATGCTTGCATTATGTGTCAAATGGTCCACCTCTGCCACTGGTTGGGTCCCCTCACATAGTGAAATTTAGCTATCTTAAACCAACCAAAAAAAAAAAAAAAAAAAAAAAAAAAAAAAAAAAAAAAAAAAAAAAAAACAACCTTCATGCATGCCACCTGGGACAAAACAGAATTGCGGGCCCCAAGGGGGCGGGGGCCGCAGTTGGTTGGCCCCCGCCCCCTTGGGGCGCAAATCCAATAACCGCGTGACGTCAGAGGCAAGCCTTGAAAATCAGAAGATCCGCACAACGGGGGTTATATCACATAGAAGATTTAAGGCCTTACGACAGAGGGTCTACTGAGAAATCTTTGTTGAGCCGAGGCCATATCATCGGGCAGGTTCCTTCATGCGAATTGCACATAAAAATCTATGGAGCGCTTCATTATAGCTTCACTTCAAAGGCTTACCCGGGGGGGAGGGGGGGGAGAGAGAGAGAGAGAGAGAGAGAGAGAGAGAGAGAGAGAGAGAGAGAGAGAGAGAGAGAGAGAGAGAGAGAGAGAGAGAGAGAGAGAGAGAGCATTCAATTTTGCCAAAACTGCACTGCATGCAACGTAAATCACGCAAAAACTTCTGATCCCAACTAGGATGCTGTGCTTTACCCGAATTGTGATTTGACTACACAATAGACGCCAAATCGTGTACTAATAGATGATCAGACAGGATTTAGAATAAAGATTTGCATTGTCTTTTGCACTGACGAGGGACTGGACCATAGCCCCAGAGGCACCCTCCGCAATGACTGCGGCGCAATGACCGCGGGACACATGAAAGATTCCGCTTCACAGTGTTGCCCGACAAGTAATACCCGAAAGATTCCGCTTCACAGTGAGGGCTAACCTGGGACCATAGCACAAGACACCCACTGGCTGCAAAAAGCAGGATTCATGAAAGTAAAGCAGTAAAATAGAGATCATAGTGGGCAACTTTGCTAGAATATAAGTACATCTCGAAATCGTTACGGTCCCATCACTGGCACGAGGAGGCATACGTCTAACGTTTCCGAGCGGCATCGGGCTTATTAGTGCGGGAAAATGATATCAAATGGTACTTTAGTGTTTCCTAGCCTCTCAAATCTCACATTGTCTGTGATATGCGCAAGAGACCCGTGACAGACGCAAACATGCGGGTCCGCTGGACTGCACTAATCGTTTCGGAGAACCCGTGGTGTAATCAATCACAGAACGAGCTTGTTTGCAAATTAATCAAACTTCATAATTCTTCTGGTGGCTCCTTCACGTTTGCTTAGATTGCCTTCGAAGGTGATACTTGTCGACCGGCAATTACAAAGCTTCAGTCGGGAATCTTGGGAAAACATTCAACATTTGTAGAAACATCGCGTAATTATCAAACGAATTGATGACGTACATTGCCGTTCTGTCCCAACCATCGTTTTGCTTCTGCAGGTACCCGTCGAAGAGGTGTCATTGATGAAATGAATTCAAGTTTAAGGTATAAAGTTTGCACTTCTTTGTACGAGCAGACCTCACGTCTCGCTCAAGGCGATTCCACATTGGGAATAGACGACAAGCACACAAGTAATCTGACTAAGCAGAAGCGTCGTGATGCAGGTTCACTTCAATCGCACTGATTTTAAAAATTGCAGCATTCACACATGCAGCCAGGATTAAGAAGGAAGATCCAAAGCCACATAGAGTGATGTTTCAGGTTGAGGGGCCGGAAGAGCTAGCTCACATGCTTGGTGGGCTGATGGAGTCGCAAAACAATCACCAGTTCGGTCTAAGGGACTCTGATGATCCTATGGGAAAGGTGAGGTTTCCGATCCTGCACAAGACTGCCGAGGCAAATACTTTTCTAACAATGCCCGGAATAAATATGGAGCTAGGAAGTGTTAGGAACTCTCCTGGTGCTGACCTCAAATCTCTGGACTTTGGGATCGCAGATCTTTTCGGGACTCACCGCTCCCCTCGTAGCAGCTCATGTAGGACTGATGCATGTTGAGTCCTTCTTGGCAGATCCTCTCAGCTTAGAGAACAGCGGATTTGTCAAGGAACTGGCGGCATCTCTGGAGCCCAATGAACAGTTCCAGAAGAGCTTTGCACAGATCATCAAGTCAAGCGATCCAGCAGATGCCTTCATGCAGAAGGCAAATGAGATCTGGGAGCCTGCTGTCAACGATCTCCTCCGCAAGGACATTGATCATCCTATGGAGCACGAGCTTGCTGAGGCCCTTGGGATCACAGACCTGTTTGAAAAGCCTTCTGGCGCAAAGGCTTCCGAAGAAAAATCCTCCGATGTTTCATCCATGTCCATCTTGGATGATGACGGCAGCAAAACCATCAAAATCAGCAAGTCAGCTCTCTTGGACAAGATCGCCGCCAAGCAGAAGGAGAAGACCATCAATATCGACCTGAGAGAGACATACGTGCCAAGCAACAAGACCCTAGCGAAGATTGCAAAGATCGATAACGTATGTGGCCTTCTAAGACATGCTCATGTCTCAACAATGACCCCTGTCCCTTCAAAAGTGTATATTATTGCCTAGTTCCTGTCCATGCCATGTGATATCTTGTCTTCAGGATGTGGGTTATGTAACAATGTCACACACACACACACACACACACACACACACACACACACACACACACACACACACACACACACACACACACACACACACACACACACACACACACACACACACACACACACACACACACACACACACACACACATATACACAGGGGAGAGCAGATTTAAGTCAGGTTCAACATGGTGGCATATATTAACTCTGTGTGCTTGAACAGATTGTTAACAAGCTCGCAGCCAAGGTGAACAAAACCAAACCAAACCCAAGCCTCCTCTCCCGGAGAAGAAGGCGGACCCCCTGCTGACCAAGTGGCAGAAGTTCTGGGGAAACAAAAAGTTTCAGGCCATCACAGCAAAAATTGAGGAAAAAACGCTCAAGGGAGACCGTCTTCCACCAACCACATCCCCCGTCACCGTGACAAGTAAGCTCGGAGCGGTAAGCCCCACCATTCACTGCTTTGTAGGAAGTTTTGTTTCCAAAATATATTCTGACCTGAAATTGTTTAGCTGGATCTTTTTCATGATTGTGGTTACTCTCATGCACATCCCCTTGTCCCATTGGCTTGTAAGTTATGCTGTTGAAGTCAGGCTTTCAGGCGTGTGTTGGCCACATTATATAAATGAGAGCCCCATTAAACATGAACATAGATTGCCATCTTTCAATGGACAATTGAAACCTTGCTGCACGCAACCCTTTAAAACATGCATCAAGGCATTTAACACCCAGACAGTTCATTTGAAACTGTAAGCTCTGTCATGCTTGCTTCGACCCGTGGCTGGGTTCCTAAGTCGCATCTCTTTCCAGTTGTGATCACACATGCCCAAGGTCCAAACAGAGAACGAACTTACTCCAGCATGTTCCCAAATGGCCAAAGGCCAGACGGATGCAATGCTCATACTTCTGTGACCAAGTCTGAAGCCAAACGAAGGAATCACCACAGCTGATGTGACATGAGCAAGCCTAGAGTAGACACAGGGGTAACGAACGCTAGTATGCTGCCAAACTAGGAACTTGTACTGATCAAACCAGTCTGTTGCATCCAGCAGTGACGAAATGCACCAGAATATTTCAAAAAAAGGGTGAGAGATACTAAGCTCAAGCATTTGGGTCCGCAGAAAGTTGTTTACTTTGACAACCAAATCTCACGCTGGCAGAGCCAACTGGAACCCCCAAAGTCTCCCGATTATCTAAAGCCCCTTGTAGATGTCCTGACAGCTGACCCTGTGGGGGACTGGCTGAGACCCGTGTTTGCAGTCCACCCCCGGTTCCGTGACCCCGTCTTCAAGAACATTGCTGCCTGGAGTGCCGGAACCAAACAGCTGGCCAACATCAACGCCCGAGGTACCAACTATGGCCCATGCTTCATATCTGACTCCATCAACGGAATCTCCATCCAGCCAGTCATGTTCAACATCCAACCCCGTCTCATTTCCACCAGTGCAGAGGGAATCAACATCGGGCCCGCCCTCATCAACGTGGCCCCGTACCTGATCAACATCTCCCCCAGGGGCTTCGAGTCCAGTCCAAAGATGATTGATATCAATCCCCGTATCATCCAGGTGTCTCCCTCCGTCTCCTGGACCGGGGTGCCCGTCAGAGACGTCCTCGGAAAGCCCGACCGCAAACGGCCCAGCGACCCTCCCCCAGGCAACAACCCCAAGGGGCCCGGGCCGTAAGAGTCTCGAGGATGGCAATACGGCGTTCTGCATTCTGCGGCAGGTCGACCCACTTGAGTCTGCACTGGCAGGCATACATTCAAGACTGTCTAGCAGGCCCTCCGGTCTCAGGGGCTTTTGCCCTGACACACTTTCCTGTGTCGCCTACGCTCCTCCAGGTAAGGTGCCAGCTAAGGTGATGATGAGCTGTCAGTTCCAGGGATTGTTGCAGGCACCCTTCGGCATGTCTGCCGAGGGACTGGAGTCAAGCGTGTGTCGGACACAAGGACGGCCTCAAGAATTTCAGAATAGCACAGAGTGCGCTTGAGCCACCCACTGCTGGTAAGGCCTGACGGCCTCGCCCTCAACATGCACCGTTCAATTATTTAGGGTCTGTCAAAAGGCTGGCTGCTTCATTGACAGCACTGACCCTGCCAGGCGAGCTCCTGCCCGAGTGTCAGGCGAGCTCCTGCCCGAGCTCCGCAAAGTTAGAATCAGCCCTGGGTCGTGACTGCTGGCCTTGGGGTTGAAATGCACTAAGTTGCTGTGACTAATGACTAGCTATTGGTCACCCTTGGCCCCCTGCATAGTCTTGCGCCAGTTAAGAACAGCCCGAGTTTTGCAGGCAGCCAGTGCTAGGTAGTCAGAATTGGTGTCCAGACTGAAAGTCAGCCCCTTAAACTTTTGACATGTCTGCATCTAGACGAGACTACTGTTGAACATTGCAGCGGTCGTAATCATGTGGCACAAGGGAAAGAACACCTAATCAGTAGTCTAAGGACTGCCTGCCCTGAAGGTGGCCTGTGACACTCCTGCTTAGCGTTTCCCTTTGTGCTGCAATCAGCAAGGAGCAAAGGACGCTGCTCCAGAATTAAGTAGGCTGGGTATACGTAGCAGGTTGTTGCTGCAGTTCTTTTATATTCTGTGAGGGACAGAGAGGCTCAAAACTAGAAGGGCCACTCGTTGCACTTCCAGGATGCTGTTGAACCTTTGTTTAGCTGGCAGATTTGCAGTTGTGCATTCTTTGCAATCTTTCACCCACGCCCCCCCCCCCCCTATCCCACACACGCACACAGTTTTCGGGCAGTGCTCCGCAGGTGGGCTCTGGTAGCTTGGAACGGACTTCGAAGCCATCAGTTGAAACGCCAAAGCATTACCTTTAATCATGTTTTTGGCCCTCTGCAGCAGGCCCTTGATCAAACGTCCATCAATGGCTTGATGTTAAGAAAAGTATGCAGATAGAATTCGCTTGAGCAAGTCATGTGGTCAGAGTTTTGAAGTCTGACATTTAAATTCTTAAGGTAGTGTTGCCCTGTGCTAGGGGTGGCTGTCATGCACGTTTCGAGTCATTAAAGGCAACATCATTTCTCAAGAGGGGCCCCAAGCGCATCACAGGGGCATCTGCTTGATTTGGATGGTAAGCAGTTGAAGCCCCTTGAAGGGATGGAACCTTTCTGACTGCAAATAAACCTCTGAAGTGACCCCCGTCACGTTGTTACATGCCCGTGGATTATCCCACGGCATCATGCAGAAGTGTTCCCCCCCGGGCCTGGGCAGTTGCCCTTGCTCTCAACAGACAAAATACCAATCCCCCTCCCCCTGCTCCCCCAAACACAGCTTGACCCGTGGGGTTTATGTATTGTAGAGGTTGAAGTTGGAAGTGTTTACCACACCATATGCATAAGTAAGACCTTTTCTAACACAAAGCTGTAAGATCTGCTAGGCAATCGTACATCAAAGCTTCAGTGTGTAAAATCAGGTTTATAGCTTGCGTTAGCTAGGTGACATGAATACCAACCCCCCCTGGTGCAGCTCATCAACAGGGGCTCAGTGCCCGACACGGTGATTCATAAAATGGACAGGTGGATATGTTATATTATATGGATAGATTTTATTTTATTCTAATGGATAGGTTATTCTGTCATGTTTGATTGCAATGATGTATGCTGATCTGTATGCATGATGGAGTCACGACCTTTGGGACGAGGCTCCCTCGTTGCTTTGCTGGCAATTGTAAAAGTTTGGCAAGTTTACGTGTGATGTAGCTTTGCCTGTTCTCATGAATGGTGTGCTTAGACCCCTTGCATGGTATGCCCTTCAAACTTTAATCTGTCTTGCAAGAGATAAACTATATGTTCTTCCTGCTGAGTCCTCATTACAAGGAGTAGTGCCTGCAACTATCATCCCATCAAACTGAGCCTTGCAAGGGATAATGCCCAAAAACGTTTCATCCAAATTGCCAGCCAGGCATATTACACAATTGCATGCTTGAATAATGTGTCAAATGGTACACCTATGCCGCTGGTTGGGTCCCCTGACATGGTGAAACTTAGCTGTCTGCAAAACTTCATGCATGCCACCGGGGACAATACACAATTGGCTGCCGAAGGGGGCGGGGGCCAACCAACTGCGGCCAGAAAGGGCGCAAATCAGATAACCGCGTGACATCAGAGGCAAGCCCTGAAAACAATCAGATGCGCTCAACGAGCAGATCACATAGAAGATACAAGGGCTTACGAGAGAGGATCTCCTGAGACATCTTTGTGGTGAGCCGAGGTAACCATCGGGCAGGTTCATGCAAATTGCACATATATGTATATATGAATACATGACTCCCGGAGCGCTTGCTCACAGCTTCACTTAGTGATGTGATACTCAGTGACGTGCATATTTCAGAAGCACACATGCATAATGTGGCAACCCAATGCCATGTTCCAGATGAAGCCATGAACAGCCAAGACCTAGGTCCGGGTGTTCCATCGAATGCTCTGGTCATGCACCTGCAGTTGGGTTTCAGAGCAACTTTCCATCAAACACACTTCAATGCTCAAATGCCATAGCAACATTCCACAACCTAGAAATAATAAGACACAGCAGCTCCAACTGCATGGTCACAAAAGAAAACATACGGCTGCATTTACAATTATTTCTACATGATATGCACACTGCACCGGGCGCAGAAGCAGTGCGCATGCGGCCCCGTCAAGGCGGAGGTCACTATCTCTCGCACTGTCTCCCTCTCTCTCTTCCTCCCTCCCCACTCCCCTTCTCTCTGTGTGTACGCGGGTCGTGCGTGCATGTGTGTGGTGTGTGTGTGCCTGCGTGTGTGTGGTGTGGTGTGGTGTGTGTGTGTGTGTGTGTGTGTGTGTTTGTGTGTGTGTGTGTGTGTGTGTGTTTGTGAGAGAGAGAGAGAGGGGGGGCAAGAGAGAGAGAGGGGGGGGAGGGAGAGAGGGAGAGGGAGAGGGGGAGAGGGGGGGGGGGAGAGAGAGAGAGAGAGAGAGAGAGAGAGAGAGAGAGAGAGAGAGAGAGAGAGAGAGAGAGAGAGAGAGAGAGAGAGAGAGAGAGAGAGAGAGAGTGCATGTGAACGCGGGCAACAACGTGTGACTGTTTGTGGGTGTGGGAGGGTGTGTGTGTGTGTGTGTGGGTGTGTGTGTGTGTGTGGCTGTGTGTGTGTGTGTGTGTGTGTGTGTGTGTGTGGGTGTGTGTGTGTGTGTGTGTGTGTGTGTGTGTGTGTGTGTGTGTGTGTGTGTGTGTGTGTGTGTGTGTGTGTGTGTGTGTGTGTGTGTGTGTGGCCGGGGGGGGATGGTGCGCGTGTATCGTGCGCCAGCACATGTGCTTAATGCTAGGCACTTCTGTAGAAGGGCTAGAAGCTATTATTGATTCCGAAAGTAATTTTGCAATTTGCAACATTGGTTTTCGCCGCTGAAGCCTGCCACGAACGGTAAAGCAGGAAAGGCAGCACAACAGCTGCACAGCCTCTTGAAAAAGATGACACGCAAGAAAACATCGGCATAACATGAAAGTGGGGCATACCGCTTTTGTCGATTGCGGGACAGAAGCAAACCGCCCAACCTGGTGGCCAACTGCATCCCGCAGTGCATTTATTTCGGCTTGCAGCGATCCTTCCTCTTCTTCCAGCTGCAGCCACCACACCCTGAACTTTTTTCACTGCTACACAATAGGGGATATGCAGCCCAAGACTCCTGAAGTCGTGGCTTACAGCCCCAGATTCCTGAACGTGTGGCTTACAACCTAAGATTCCTGAACATATGGCTTACAGCCCAGGTTCTTTATCAGATGGCTTTTGGCTCCAGACTCTTGAATACGTGGCTTACAGCCCCAGATTCTTCAACAGATGGCTTACAGCCCCAGACTTTTGAACGCGTGGCTCATAGCTCCCGCAACTGCTTGACAACAATTCCGCAACCCCAGTGCCATTGAACTACCCTTTCCAATCGTAACTCAGTTATGGCAGGGACTCCAAATACAGGAGCTTAGGATTTGGTTTCCTCTCTAAACTGTATGTCCACCATGGCGTAATGCACTCCCCCCACCATAAGCACTCCCCCCTCCCCTTTTCCCATCTTGGAACCCGACGTACTGGACCCACCCTGCTTCTTTTCATCGACATCCCCCCGCCCTCCCTGTTCCCCTTGGGACTGCAAATGTGCATGTGAATAATTTGGAGGTCTCTATGACACGTCATCTGGTAAGGGAATCTTCTAGTACCTTTCCCAAAAAAAGAGAGAGGATAAACTGCAAGAGAGTCACATTAGTGCCAATGCCGCCTTGACGACACAGCTTACCACACATTGCTTAGATGTTACAGTGACACTGTAAGTGCCTGCGTTGCAAGGCCCCATGTGCAACAATAGAGCCTTCCTGTCTGTTAAGGTAAAAGGAAGAAAGGGCTGCAAAATCTGCCCTCTCAGGTCTTCCTGATCCTGTAAGGTGAAGAAGGAAAGGGCCATAACATCTGGCTTACCACTCTTCCTGGTCCGTTGTAATAAGGAAAGAAAGGGAAACAGAATATCTCTTCCCGCCCTTCCTCATCCTTCGAGGTAAAGAAAGAGAAGGGCCACAAAATCTGCTTCCTATTCTGCCTGCTTTTAAGGTATATACTGAAAGTCCACATAACCCATCTTCTCAGGTCACGCTTGGTTGCAATGATGTACTTTCTGCTGTCTAACTTGAGCCCGGGCTTGGATTCTGGAGCTGGCCCTCCAGTCATGATTGAGCTGAAACAATGAGGACCCCCACATAAGCGAAATTACTGTCAACCAGTTTTCAACTTATGTCAAACTTTGCTTCAGAAGGGTCTCGGTCTGAGATTAAGCATCCAAAGCTCTAGCTTGAGTTTGAATCCACCACGCCTACAAATCCCTTCCCATTGCTCCAGCGTTGGAAAAGGGTTTCCTGGCTATCTCTGTAATTGCTGTCCCTGCAGCCAGCCATGCATTCCTTGTCCGAAGCTCCTTCTCCATCAGGACTTTGGGGGGGAGGGAATTTGTCCAAAGGAATCCCACCTTGGCGAGGTAGTTACTGAGGTCTTCCTTCGCTTGCAACATGCCTTCGACACGCCTGCCCCGCGTAACAAAGGCCGGTGCATTTGCGTCACTGCCCCTGACATAGGCACGCGTGAAAGATTAGTGTCTGGCCATAGGAAAACATGCTGCTGACGGGGCCAACAGGCGCAGGTGGTTGGGAATCATAGCCAGGGATAAACAGGGGGGCCCTACCGGGAGGAAGTACCTGCAGGAGGAGAGTACTGTCATGGCAGTAGCACAGAAAGCTTGTAAGTGGTAAGCAAGACACTGAAGGAGGAAGCAAACAAATGGCAGCCTTCCAAGAGAGACTGCTTAGGAGGAGAGCAACATCTAATTTGAACCAAGCATCACCTTTAGCCTCACCCCACCTGGACACCTTTTGCCCCACTCAACCTGGATAGGAATAAAGAATGCAATAGAAAGTGAAGTGTGATTTTATACCTTATTCCTGGCTGATAATGTTGCATCCATTCCTCCATAACACTGCTTTCTGCGATGATGTCATCCAACTCTGCCTGTGACCACCATTACCTTTGCCATCATGACTGCTAAAAGTTACCCAAAAACACATGAGAAAGGTATGTCAAGTGTAGACAGTCCAAAAGTCGTGCAACAGTGGTGCTAAATGAGAATGTAGGATCGAGTAGAATGCTTTTAAAGCAGTTGGCAAGGCGTACATCCGTATGGCGAACCACCTGCTGGATGACCTGCATGATGCGTCAATCTACGTCAAAAACAAGGTCGTTTCCTCATCCCGCAAGTAGTAGATACATAACCTGCTCTGATCCTCTCACCTGCCTGGCCAAATCATAAAGGGCGTGGACTCTCGCATCGTCCAATAAGGGAAACGCCAATTTGAAAACCTGTGGAGTATCTGAAAGATCAATAGATGAGCTTTATCCTTGCCCAACGGAAGATGTAGCACGCCGAATCCGATCGCACCTCGTATTCGACATCGCTCTTCAGCGACAGAACTTCTAGACTTGTGGATAGCAGTTGATGGAGCATTTTCAATCTGTCTCGCGGCTCAGGAAAGACCGCATATCTGTCAACTCCTGTTTCTAACATCGTCAAACGGACCCTTTTTCAGCGGCTGGTCGCGATACCTGTGTGAAAAATGAACTCCTTGAGCACACTCTTACAAAGGTTTGTCTAGACAGCAAGTTCAAATTAGTTGCAGCAATGCTGTAGAAAAGTGCTGTACATGAGAAGTCTGTACCGTTTTCCTCGGTAGCATCTGACGAATTTGCATCTCGGGCTACTCCCGCCCGATTTCACTGGCAAGCAGATCTGCCCGTGGCTGGTCCTTCACTCGGATGTTATATTCCTTCCTTGAAGGAACATAAGTACCTTCCTTCCTTTCAGTTTTTGGTAGTGCCGTGGTGGTGAAGCAAGAAGCAGACTGCTGTTGCCAAGTCCACTGGCGAAGCCGAGTTCATGGCATAAAGTCATGCCGTGAAGGAAGCTATAGCTAATTGGTTGATGGGTTTCTTGGATGCGTTTGGGGTTTCACCTCAGAAAATCAAGACGCACGTTGACAACCAAGGCTGCACTGCAAATTTGCGTAACCCCTGGTATTTTAGTGCACCAAGCATGTTACAGGAACTTCCCACTATGCACGGGAAGCAATTGGAAAAGGGCAATTACTCGTGGATATCCAATATGTGGAGTCCGCTAGAAACCTGGTCGATGTTATGACCGACCCCTTGCAAGGGGCTTGTTGGCCAATTGGCCAAGCCAGTCTTTTTTATTCACAGAGAGTCCATTGGGCTACGAAGATACACTTCAGCATGCAGGAAATTTCTTTTACAAGGGCAGTGTCAACTACCAATTTCTGTCTATGCTTGTGCTGAAAATTTCTGCACTTTAATGCCATGGATGAGGATGAGCTCAATGTTCGTCCCTCGAGGCGCAATGTTGGTCCCCAGTCCGAACCAGAGCAAAATGGCTTCATGTCGACGTCGTGGCAACCTCTAAAAGATTTGCCATGCCAACAACATTGGTGCGGTTCACCTATGCCGCGGAATCTAGATGAACTGGAAAAAAAGTCGACATGTCATGGCCACCTCTAAAACATTTGCCATGCCGACAACGGCATCCTAGCCACAAACGCTTACTGAAACAATGTCATAGCAACCTCTATAAGATCGGCCTTACCGACAACAATCGATTCCAACAATGCATAACACATACTGCATCCTTTGGCACGACTCAACACACCTATGTCAGGGCATGCACAAAACCGTCCAAGCGGAGATCCTCCAATTGGATCCTGCAAGCTACCTTTAATTATGTGTTCGTTGTAACTATCAAATGGCAGCACCCTTCCATTTTGAACCGCTCCTTCACAAACTTCTTTGTCCGTGCCAGCCATTTTCACATATGCCAGAGCTGCGGTACACGCTCGCGTAACCAGCTTTGCACCCCCAGTCCCTGTGGTGAATGTGTGTGCGCATGCCAGGTGGATGTACCAAATGCGTCCGCAGACCAGGCAAACTTCAAACCAAACCCCCCAAAAAAGTTAACTTGACGATGCTATCAGCCTGCAGGAAGCAGGACAAGCGGTGGAAAGTGGGCACCACCACATTTGTCCTGTGATTAATTTAGAGAGCCAAGCCGATATTGAGACATTCAGCATATAATGTTGGATATACAACCCTTTGGCACATCTACATTCCACTGAGCACCTGCCCTTGACGCTCATGAATTTGCATAGAAGGTAATTCTGTACAGTCGGCATGCAATGTCAGACATACACAAACGCAGTTTCAAGTGGAGGTACGTCCCTCAGCTTCATGACCCACTAATGCTAGCCCTCACGTGACCCACATGGGCGGAGTATTCCACAGAAAAGGCCTGTAGTGAGGCTGCACCATGCGGCATGTGCACTCAAAAGGAAGGAAAAAATGACGGCTGAACAGGGCAGCCGGGCCAAGCGAATGCTGCAACTTCTTGCAATCGTCGCAATTCTAATCGGAGGATCTGGCAGGCGACAAAAATATGCTCTTGCTATCTCCACAGATCCCCGAAATATGCTCCAGGCATCTCCGCAGACCGGCGAATACAACTCTGATATCTCTCCAGAGCCTCAGGGGCCCTCCCCTTGGCCGGCTTGATACGGGCTTGATCTTCCCTCATTAGTTCCGGCATTGCTGCCAACCTTGACATTGCCAGCAGCGATGCTGGAGAGGGTATCTAGTCACACGCACACAATGCGTTCCGTAATAATGTGCCAGACATGTATGAAGAGGGTACATGTGGACAAACTTGTGCCAGACCTGCAGGAAGAGGGTACATGCGGGCAAACGTGTGACACACACATGTCAGAAGAGGGTACACACGAGCAAACTAAGACGGAGATCCACACAGGTCTCCCTTGGCCCTGCACAGCAGATGTCAACAAGAGAGAAGGAAGAAGTTGCTTTGTCATGTCAAGCCATTTTCACAAGCTACTACTGTACTTCATCAGGCAGCGGTACCTGACAGTTCCCAACAGCATCAACTCCAAAAGACGGACCGCGGCTTCAGCAGACCAGTCACCAAGGGGCTGGAAACGAAGTAGAGGGTTCTCGTCCAACGCTGGCACCTTGCGAATCTCTTGAGAAGTCACGAGCATACAAGCATCCCTCAAGCGAGCGCTTACTGAATGATCTAGCGAGCTGCTACTGATCAGCTTGATGAATGCCGATCAATTGCAATTGACCCACCAAAAGCGGGGAGCCAAGACAAATCACTATCATCGCTAACAGGAGCTCAAAGCAGATAGATTGGGCATATACATGCCAAGTGACCTCAATGAAGCCTGTAGTCCAACGCCGCTCTACATGAAATGCGTGCTCATACAACATGCCTAGCCTGCAGGCGTTGCCCATCAACGAATGATGGGCATTATTGACTTGTGAGGAGGAGCGTCTCCGCAAAGCGAGGACTTCAGTTTGAGCCCCCACCTGGGGGGCGTGAATTGCGTGCAGCTTGCAAGCTCAGGGATGCTGGGTCCCACAGAACAAGGCTGCATGGGATCCGAGCAACATCCCGTGTAGCAAGATTGGTCCAAAAGGGTCACACCCTGCTGCCCCCTCACGTGCCTAGATTACAAGGAGTGCCAGGAGCAAGGTCCAGGCCCCAATGAACCTTAAAATTCGAGATGTGTCAGACGCAACGCCAGGCCCCGATGAATCTTAAAATTCGTTACCTGCCAGAAGCCAACGCCTAGGCCCCAATGAATCATACATTTCGAGGTGTGTCAGATGCAACGCCCAGGCCCCAAGTGGATCTTAGGACTTCGAGGTGTGCCAGAAGCAAGGCCCCGGCCCCAATGAATCTTACGATTGCGAGGTGTGCCAGAAGGAAGGCTGAGACTGCATTGACCTTAGACTACAAGCTGTGCCAGGAGCCAGGCAACAGGCTGCAATCTTTCTAAATAGAGCAGCCCAAGCACCTGTCCAACCAAGTGAGGCTGACATGATGAGGACCTTCTCAGTCGGAGAGGTCAAGTAGGATGATGTCACCGGCTTCCCCATGTGCCACCGTGCTGTCCTGTGCAGGTTGGAAACACTGCAGCCCCGCTGCCAAAGACATGCCTGTATCTGGGGCTTGGCCGTCTGTGTCTACGCCACCATCTGCACACAGATAGCGGCCCGTAAGCACGCTGCTTTGAGACTGTACAGCTTGGGAAGGTGTTTGAGGACTGGTAACCAACTCATCGACTCAAAAGACAGACTTGCCATGGCATCTTTTGGGAAGGCCGGTGCAGGCATGAGCACACAACTGCTGCAGAAGCAAGTAAAATGGCAGCCAAAGTCAGCGACTTGGAAAGCATGCCAATGACTCACAGGATTCAGAGTACAAAGAGCACAGAAAGATTCAATTAATCCGATCAATGTGCCTCCAGATAAGCGAAGTCGTCCCTTCCGACCAGTGACAAAAACGGGGTCCGTGTCTGCTTGAAATCATAAAATTTGATGGGACACACACACACACACACACACACACACACACACACACACACACACACACACACACACACACACACACACACACACACACACACACACACACACACACACACACACACATGCGCACGCATAAATGCACGCACACACACATGCGCACACATAAACGCAGGCACGCAGACATGCACACACCCAGACGCACACACACACACACACACACACACACACACACCACACACACACACACACACAGAGAGAGAGAGAGAAAGAGAGAGAGAGAGAGAGAGAGGGGAGAGAGAGAGAGAGAGAGAGAGAGAGAGAGAGAGAGAGAGAGAGAGAGAGAGAGAGAGAGAGAGAGAGAGAGAGAGAGAGAGAGAGAGGGGGGGGGGAGGTCGTGCAGGAGGACGAGGCAGGGGCATAGGAAGAGGGCGGGGGGGGGGGGAGGGTGCTGCACTTGAGAGAAGGGGTGGGGGGAGGGGTGTGGAGTGGGGGCACTGGGGAGAAGAGAATGAGGAAGATGCAGCAACAGCAAGGTGACACACCCATTAGGTCTAGCATATAAACTTCAAACTCATTCTGGGCGGCCGCGTCTCCTGCAGACAGCTCTCCACCGCCCGTGAGCCTAAACGGAGACTGCAGCGGGTCCCCTCCATGGCCAAGATCCTGAAATCCAGGAGGCGCTCCCTGGAACACTCCCTAATCCCCAGCAATGTTAGAGTGGAACACTTTTGGGGCCCCTCGTGGGGTACCACCATCAGCGTGCAGACAATGTGATCCTTTTTGGGATACTGTCGGGGGACCAGCATCAGTGTGCAGAAGGAATTCTGGACCCCTTTTGGGGGACCCATTATCGGTGTGCAAAACCAGGGACCCATCAAAGACCCTCTGGTGCGACCACCAGCCGTATCCAGAGACTGGGACGCACAGTGCAAAAACAGGCCCCCTCTGGGTCCCTCTGGTGCAACCACCAGCAGTGTCCAGAGCTTGGAGCCCACTGTGCAAAAATTGGCCCCTTTTTTTCTGTCAGTTCTGGCGCAGGGCGGGGTGGGCTGACCGTGGGCGGTGGCGGGAGGATGGGAGGGAGAGAGGCCCCAGGCATGTGGGCTTCTTTCTCTTGTACCCGGCCATGAATGAGGTGTCAACAGCGAGGGCAGGCAGTAGGCTGGCAAGGCAGGGTGTGCGAAAGAGACAGCGGGAAAGCGCGAGGAATCTAGGGCGGACCTAGGACGAAGCAGGAGAGGAGACCCAAGGACGAAGCAGGAGAGGAGGCTGCGAACACGGGAGGGGGGGGGGCGCACACAGGGAGATGTTGATATTGACAAGACGCAAACGTTCAGAGATGCCTCCACCCGAGGCGGAGGCTGGAGGAGGGGTGGGGAGAGAGGGACAGCGGGAGGGAGAAGCAGGGGGGGGGAGGGGGAAGGAGGGAAGGAGAGAGGGGGAGAAAGGGGAGGAGGGAGGGAAGGGAGGGGGGGGGGAGAGAGAGAGAGAGAGAGAGAGAGAGAGAGAGAGAGAGAGAGAGAGAGAGAGAGAGAGAGAGAGAGAGAGAGGGGGGGGGGGGGGGGAGGGAGAGAGAGAGGGGGGGAGGGGGAGGAGGAGGGCATGCAAGTTCACAAGGAGGGTGGTGCATGACCATGCCCCACCTCACATCCTCCAGTATTAGACATGTGGCCGTCAGGCCAGCCGCCCTGATCTCCCTGGGTCATGCCGTAGTCCCCAGACACGGGCGGGGGACCCGGCAAGGGCTGGGGAGGACCGCCGACGGATTGGGGAGGGTACCCCGTGGCAAGCGGGGACCCGAGGGTGGCGGTGTAGCAGCCGCCCCCACCGTACCCTGTGGGCTGCGAGGGGGCCCCCGTGTGCTCCTGGCGCATTGCGGTGTAGCCCATGGGGGCATGTGCGGGCATGTGGAGAGTTGAGTACATTCCCACATCATTGTAGGCGTTTGGGGGACCTCCAGACGGGCTGGAAGGAGTGGCTTGGTACACATCCGGCCTGTGGTTCCTGTGGTCCCGCTGCCCGGGCGCCCCGTAGGCGGGTGGGGGACCCGGGCCCCCGGAGGGGGGGTGGTAGGCCCCCGGAGGGGCCTGAGATGGCTGCTGCGGGAAGGGCGGCCCTCGGGGGCCTTGGTAGGAGGGATAGGGGTAGTGGCCCGGTGGATATGGCGGTGCCGGCTGTGTGCTGGGGCCCGGCACGGATGATGAGTAGGGGTAACGCCCACCTGCGGTGCCCATCTGCTGCGGCGGTGGGATGCCCCTGTTCCACACCCTCGGTGTCAGCTTGTGTGAACCGCTTGCTGGCAGTGGAGGGGAAGCGGGCTGGCGGGTTTCAGGATGGCCGGACAGTATGGCGGAGGGGAGCTCACAAAGCAACCTAACCAGCCAGATGCAAAGATCCTCTTTCACTACTAATATACTGCACACATAAGGACAACCGCCCCCCCCCCCCCCCCAACATGGGCATGGGCGCGCCTGCCCCCACGCGCCCGCATCACAACGCACAAACACGTCACAACCCGCAAACCCACGCGTCATGTTCAAAGATGTAAGAGACAGAGGGGCGGCAGGGGGCTAGGGCGGGCAGACCCACCTGCCAGCATGCCAGCCGCCAGACCTGCCAAGGGAATTGGGTGGCAGCTGGTTGTCCTGCCGGGGCTGCTGCATGTAAGGCGCCTGAGGGAGAGCCGCCGGCGCTTGCCCGACCCGGGGCAACGGCTGCGGGGGGCATGCTGCGCCGCCCTGTGGGTACGGGTACATGGGCATGGGGCGGGATTCAGTCCGGCGTTGGGGTCCTAGCCCTGAGCTTGGCTGCCTGATTGGCCCAGGACCCTGGACCCACCCACAAATGCCAAGGTGTGAGTCAATGCCTGGTGTGGGCAGGGGCTGTGGTTCTCCCTCTAGCAGAAGTACAGGCACTGAAAGATTCCCAGCACACCGATGCAGGTCCTTTATGTAGTCCCGGACCCCCTCTCCCACATCCCCCCCCCCCCCCGGTCTCCCAACAGGCAGAATCCAAGACTGTGAGTTTTGGAGACCACCTTACACACCGGCACTCCAGAGAAAACGATGGGTCCAATCCAAAAGCAAGAGTCTCCACGCAAAACAAGATTCCCAGTGAATAATCAGTACAACAAGGAAAGATCTGTTTGCTTTCTCCTCGAAATAAAGATCGGATCGCTTTCTCTTCAAAGCAAAGAAAAGACCTCCAACGCCTGGGATACAACGAAGTTTTCGAGGGTGTCTCTGTGTTCGGTTTCTGAAGCAGTTCCTGCACCTTATGAGGGGCGTCACAAGCAAGAGAGGTGCATGGCAAGTCAGCGGGTGGCACGGGGTATTACCCGGGAGGTGGCTTCCTGGACTGCACGTCTACGAGGCGGGGCGTCGTCCTCGTCCGAGTCTGATATACATATTATGGTCGGAGGTGCTTGGACATCTGCAGCCCTTTTGTACTTCTTCGACTCTTCTTTGAACTTCTCCAGCTCGTCC
Organism: Botryococcus braunii; assembly: GCA_002005505.1. Classification (NCBI taxonomy): domain Eukaryota; kingdom Viridiplantae; phylum Chlorophyta; class Trebouxiophyceae; genus Botryococcus; species Botryococcus braunii. The sequence goes on from KV908462.1 coordinate 156,607, forward strand.
TCCGACTCGTCATCAAATAATGCATCTGCTGCGTTGCCATTTGCTGTTCCTCCTGCAGGTGCCTCCTGCCGTCATGCCGTGTGCTTCCCACCCTCTGTGTAGCCCCCAACTTATACCCTCCTCTCCTTCCTTGCTCCAAAGTCACAATAGAACACACACACACACACACACACACACACACACACACACACACACACACACACACACACACACACACACACACACACACACACACACACACAGAGGGGGGTTTCGGGGATGAGCGTGAGCAAGATATGGCGTTGGGGAACCCTTTGCACAGTCAACAGAGCCTTTGCAACCGAATCGCACTGCAGATTTCCAGAAGGCTCCACAGCTCCACCCACCACGATTGCAGGTCTTCAAGCCCCTCTATTAAATCCCCCATGGAGGGTTTCCTCGCGCCGGCCTCTGGGGACGTCACAGGTCCCCGAAATGGCCGTGTGATGTAGCCAGAGGCAAGCAAACTTCTCAAGGGAGAAACTTTCCACAGGGAACTTTCCAGGGCGGGAACATTTTCCGCGACAGGGAACTTTTCCGGCGCAGGGAAATCTTAAACGGAAATTTTAAAGGGAGATTTCCTAGGGCGGGGAAACTTTCCAGGGCGGGGAAACTTTCCAGGGCAGGAAAACTTTCCAAGGCAGGGAAGAAACGTTGGACGTATGGTTCAAGTGCACCATCATAACAATTTTAATGAATAAACCTTCCAGGGCAGGGAAACCTTCCAGAGCAGGGAAACTTTCCCGGGCAGGGAAGCTTTCCAGGGCGGGGAAACGTTCCAAGGCCTCTGCTACTGAGAGGATTAGACATGGGAATTCCGAGTCTAGTGGGGGACAACCGCACCGTTGGCCATGGCATCCGGATCAGCTTTGATGCCAATCTGATGGGCGCTG
>KV908462.1:162517-202517 GCA_002005505.1 Botryococcus braunii
CTGAAACGAAGCAGAGGACGCACCAGAAGAAGAAACTCGTAAAATGCCAAACTTTCGATTACTGATTTAGCCTGATGCCACTTTCTGAGCAATGCAGTATATGTAGGTAGGCCTTTGAACACACACACACACACACACACACACACACACACACCACACACACACACACCACACACACACACACACACACACACACACACAGCCACACACAGCCACACACACACACACATCCCCACCCACACACGCGCGCACTCGCATGCTCGCTCGCTCATGCGCTCTCTCTCTCTCTCTCTCCTCTCTCTCTCTCTCTCTCTCTCCTCTCTCTCTCTCTCTCTCTCTCTCTCTCTCTCTCTCTCCTCTCTCTCTCTCTCTCTCTCTCTCTCCTCCCTCCCTCCCTCCCTCCCTCCCTCCCTCCCTCCTCCCTCCCTCCCTCCCTCCCTCCCTCCCTCCCTCCCTCTCCCCCCCCTCTCCCTCTCTCTCGCCCCCCCCCTGGGTGAGACCCAGCCCTATGCTTTAGGGAAGACAGGAGATGAAATGGCATGCATGTGTTGTGAGATCTGACAAAACCAGGACCTCTCGAACCTTCGACCATTCCACACTGTGTCAAAACCCCAAAACCAGCCCGAAAAGAACCCTTCAAAACAAATATTAAAACAAATTCAAAAAGAAAACCCCAATTCAACCCGAAAAGAAACCCCAAATCAAACCCGAAAAGAAAACCCCTGGCGCACCCCGCACTGCGTCATGGTGTGCCCAACTTTGTTCATGCCACACACGCAGCGGACTGTGCGGTTGTTGATTATTGGAAGCCGCACTGTTGGAGCCATCGTCCTCCCAGACAGCGGGGCAGAAGGCACATATCTAGGCTGCGGCTGGCCATGGCCCCGCATGCTAACCCCGTTCTGCAAAGTCGTATTCCCAGAATACATATGCGCGCTGCTCCCCACATAGCCATACTTGCTGTTGTTATAGACGACAGGAACCTGATCCCCAAGTTTCCAGGTATCCGGAAGCCTTTGCATTCTTCTGAAGGTTCGCACCACTTCATTGGCTGCAACCCTCACCATAAAGAGTCAAAAGGCACGTCATGGACATCGCACCTGCTCTATCTCGCGCTCTCCCCCCCCCCCTCTCTCTCTTTCTCTCTCTTCTCTCTCTCTCTCTCTCTCTCTCTCTCCTCTCTCTCTCTCTCTCTCTCTCTCTCTCTCTCTTTTCTCTCTTCTCTCTCTTTTCTCTTCTCTCTCTCTCTCTCTCTTGTGTGTGTGTGTGTGTTGTGTGTGTGTGTGTGTGTGTGTGTGTGTGTGAGTGTGTGTGTGTGTGTGTCACACACACACACACACACACACACACACACACACACAGCTAATGCCCCAACAAAAGTGTCACCCGTCTTGTCAAAGTTTGAAAATGTGATTGGGATTACACAGAGACTGCCACATGCACAGACACAAACCGTGTGGATGCACAACAGGTTAAGGAGTTGGAACACCTGCACCCTGAGTGCCTCAGGGAAGGACATCCCTTCCCTGGATGGATGGATCCTTGGTCAAGAGCATCATAGACTGTTGGAGAAGACAGAAACTATCATGAACAGCGCGAGGTATGCCAATTCAGAAAGTGCAAACGAATCTATCAACCAACATGATGACTGCAAGCAAAACCTCAACCACAGGAAGAAGTGATCTCCAGACCGGCGGCCTGAAGGATGCCAATAAATGCAATTCCAAAGCCTTCCTCATTACTAGGAGCCACATCAATTGCAGTTGCTTGCAGCGACCAAGAAAGTTCTCAAAGGTTTGACGGGCTGCCATTGACCAAAAGGAGGAGGAGGGGGGAGGAGGGGGGGGGGGAGGAGGAGGAGGGGAGGAGGAGGAGGAGGAGGAGGAGGGGAAGACGAACAAGTACAGGACGACGACGATATCTGTCCAAACACGAGAGGGGGTAAGGTTGGAAAGCTCTATGGCGGTCCCTTGTCCAAATAGAAAGGTCATGCACAGGCTGGCACTTACTGTGCAGTCACACATCCAGCCCCACCAGCTTGTACCAGGTGACCATCAGAAAATGCCAAAATAGCTCGCACGGGGCATGCAAAAATGCCACAAAACAAAACAACTTAAAAAAAAAAAAAAAAAAAAAAAAAAAAAAGAGTTGAGGTCAGCAAACCCCTTTTGAGTCGGGAGCGTGAACAAAAACAGGCGTGCCTATCTTCTCGTATGAGGCCGCTTCTTGCTCATATGCTCTTCTAAGGCTCTCTTCTAGGCGGGCCTTCAGCTCATCCTTCCTCCCTGCTTTTGGTAGCTGTAAGTTGTAGAGACACTCTTGCAGCTCCTTCACACGGAATCTCCCAATGATATGTGTAATGCTGTCGATGTTCTGTAAGTTCATTGTGCAGCTTCTGGTGATGGATTTGGCTGGAGCGGCACGGCTCCCAGCAGACTGTTTCCCGGCTTGTTTCTACCTCTGGACCCCCGACTGCAAAGTTGTGCCCGCTAGAAGCAGTACCTCCATACAGGAGCATACTCACATCCGTTTATCCCCGGGCTTCGGAGCCTGCGCTGGGGGCCTGGACGTCCTCGATATGGTTGAAATATTCTGCGCATAGAGCAGGGCTTAGGCAGGAACATGGGGGCACCACAATGCAACAACAGGTGCACAGATACGAATCAAATTCCAGGACTTGAAAGTGTATTACTTATCAGGGGCTCACGATGCTATCCAATCCAGGACTCTGTGCCCCTAGGCTGCTTCAACTGAGGCACAGGCTGGAAATCTCTGAATACCACCCCAAACAATAAATTCGTCAGATCTACCGAACAGCATACAGGTAACGGGTGAGCCACTTGTGAGCAACACACGTCGGAAAGGGGCTGCAGGAAACAATTCGCTGGTGTCCTCAAATATCGACTTCATTTTCAGCTTATCGTCGACAAACGCTTGTCAAATCTCAGCTATCGTTTAGAGTTTACCTATACTATACCCTCCCTTTAGAACCCTATGACCCCTGCTGAAAATGCTTGGGTTCGGTCCGATCAGGGTTCGCCAGGGCTTGAATCAAAACTACCGGACGCGCTTCAGCAAATAGACTTGGTAGTCACGCTTAATAATGGATTTGCAACGTGATGACGCATTTGCCCTGGGCCTGTAGTCTCTGGCCGTGACGTTCGTGAAAAGAAGTGCGACGTACACCAACTACCTCATCACCAAGTGCAAGTGAGAAATAGGAGCTCACGAGAATACAACTTGCTGCAAACTTGTATTTGATGGATAGACTATCAGGGAACTGACAATTAATACGATCAATTGGACCCACCCCCCCTCGCGCTACCCAATCTCTTGCGGAGTTTGGCTTAAACTTGTCGTTCGACTCCAGGCCCTCGAGTTGAGGAACTGGAATCCAGGGCCTGGAATCCAGGCCCCCAGATTCAACTTCAGTGGGCGTCACGTTCGCGGTGACTCGACTAGAATTTCAGTTTCGAATGCAGCAAAAAACAGCTATGAGGTAACAATTGATGGGTCGCACCCTTTGCTTTAAAGGCTACAGGTCATCGCGCTAAACGTTTCATTGTTCATTGTTGGCAGCAATTCGTTGGCTATGCTCCTCAGCGGTCCATGCCCTGTTCGCACTTGCAAGCGCTAGTTCGTTATTGTCAACGGGAGAGTTTCCTCCTGGTCAGGGAGGGTCTTACGAACAAATCCGTCCAGCCTCCATCACATCAGAATACTATTATTGTATATGGCATTGATGCTTCAGATGGTCCTTGGCAGCTTGCAGGTGCTGAGAGTGTCCGGTTGGCTGAGCACACAACAGGTCAAAGACAAGCCGGGAGGTTACTCAGATTAATTGCATTACACATGACAATAGTATCATATGGTCGACTTTCAGACATACTAGATATTCCCCTTTCACTAAGCGCGCCTGTCCAGAGGTAACCCTCTGTATGATGTGTGAAATGGCGCGATCCTGCACCCTGCATGACCTGCGGCAGGAGGACAAACAAAAAGTCGCCAAGCTCATTCGACAGGTGTGCATGGCCCTCCCATATTCTTGATTCAGCAAGTGAGGGCCAGGCAGTCAGCTAACACCACCACGTGGGCATTTTCAGGTCGTTAATATGAAAGAGGAGGTGGACAGTATAAAGTTTCAAAGCGCTCAAGTAAGTCTATGGTAGACCCATTATCTATGTCCAGGATAGTACCAGTGCAATTGCTATTCACTATGGAATGGGATTGATGGTAGGTATTGAGCAAGGAAGCAAAGTCTAAGCGGCAACTGCAGCTAAGCAACAGCGAAGTCATAAGATCGAATTCGATGTATGACCCCGTCACTAAAATCAGCTATTTATTTTACCATATTGATGGGCTTTTGTGTGTGTTTGAGAGCATGGTGGCCAAGTGGAAGATAAACACAAAGAGCCAGAACTTTTGGGTTTGCAAGCCCCAGCCTACACACCACCAGGGAGCACCCCACACATGCAAATGCAAGGAGTCATGCGCATCACGCCCCCCCCCCCCCCCCCCGGCCAAACACACACACACACACACACACACACACACACACACACACACACACACACACACACACACACACACACACACCCCCACACACTCACACACACACACAAGCAGACTCTCTCTCTATCTTTCTCTCTCTCTCTCTCTCTCTCTCTCTCTCTCTCTCTCTCTCTCTCTCTCTCTCTCTCCCTCCCTCCCTCCCTCCCTCCCTCCATCACACACACACACACACACACACACACACACACACACACACACACACACACACACACACACACACACACACACACACACAGAGAGAGAGAGAGAGAGAGGGAGGGAGGGAGAGAGAGAGAGAGAGAGAGAGAGAGAGAGAGAGAGAGAGAGAGAGAGAGAGAAGGAGAGAGAGAGGGAGAGGGAGGGAGAGAGAGGGGGAGAGATAGAGAGAGAGAGAGGGAGAGAGGGTGAATGTGTGTCTGTGTGTGTGTGTGTGTGTGTGTGTGTGTGTGTGTGTGTGTGTGTGTGTGTGTGTGTGTGTGTGGGCGCGCGCGAGCGCGCTCGCGGGCGCCCGCCCAGAGCTAGCCGTGTGGTATTCGCAGGCTGTCTCCCCCGCTCACCAACAAAACACGCACACGCACGCACACACACACACACACACACACACACACACACACACACACACACACACACACACACACACACAGAAAAGAAACAGATATGATGATACATTCTCACTTACAGTGGTCCCTTATTGAAGTACAAACAGGAAGATGTGTCTAACACCTAGTCAATTTGTGTGGAACTAGCCATGCCCCATTCTGACCAATAACCGTTTCTTGCAGCTTGAGGGCAAAACTGGCCAGCGCTTTCACGTTGCTGAGGACATATCAACACAAGGTGGGACAGATTCCGTGCCACTGATATTGAACGAGGGGAGGTATGAAAGAGAGGGGAAGAGAGGGGGGAGGGGGAGACAGAGGGGGAGGGGCAGAGAGAGGGAGGGGGAAAGGGGGGGAGGGAGGGGGGGAGAGAGAGAGAGAGAGAGAGAGAGAGAGAGAGAGAGAGAGAGAGAGAGAGAGAGAGAGAGAGAGAGAGAGGGGGGGGGGGGAGGGGGGAAGGGGTGGCAGTGAAGGGGGCCATACAAGAAAGATTGCATGAAAGTGTCAACAACGGGTATATATGCTAACACATGGTGGGTGATGCAGGTGAAACTGCTGGAGGTCAGTCATCCCACTTCAGCCGCATCTCTTGTGCCAGGTAGCATGCAATTGCCATCAGCTTTGCCTGCAGCTTTACAGGTATGAAAGCGCATAAGGATGCCCCCTTCCGGCACTTATTGCCAGTCTACCAGGGCGGGGCTATTCCAAGTCTTCAGGCAAAGTCGGGGTACCCACTGCAACCCGTGGCATTTCGACTGCAAGGCTGGGAGAATCTCTTATCTTACAGTAAAGGTTGCAAATGCCAGTGCACATTTGTAACCTTTAGATGTACTGCCAAACTCCAAACCCACACCTTCACCGTTGTGCTTAATGTGGCGTTTCTCTTGAAGGCAGGAGGAGGGGGTCAGGCATACTTCTCCCAGAAGGTGCCTTGGCCTGCAGATGAACAGCTGTCGCAGAGTGGGAAGGCAGTGTTTTGTTTGACGCATGGTAGCACCAACTCGAGTTGCCTAGCTGCATTTGCCAACATGGAAACAACAGAACTGTATGTGGTATATGGCCCACTGAGTCCGTTAGTCAGTACTGGCAACAGTCTGGCTGTGAGGTCGATTCCATTGCGGCAGTGAGGGCGTTAGGCGGCTCGCTGCATATCCTAATGGGGAAACACTGGGGCTGTATGATATGGCTCCCTGCAGCACTGACGGCCTGAGGGGTGAGCTGCATATCCTATTTTGGAAACACTGGGGCTGTGCGATTTGGTCCAATGCTGAGGGCATAAGGTGGCTTGCTGCAATAATCTGTTATGCAACCGCTGGAGCTGTATGATATGGCTCCTTGCGGCACTGAGGGCCTTATGGGTTAGCTGCATATCCTAATTTGGAATCACTGGGGCTGTGTGATATGGCCAAATGCTAAGGTGACTAGCTGCATATCTTAATTTGGCACCGCTGGGGCTGTATGATATGTCTTATTGCGGCACTGATGGCCTGAGGGCTAGCTGCCTATCCTAATTTGGAAACACTGGGGCTGTGTGATATGGCCCAATGCTGAGGACGTGAGGTGGCTAACTGCATATCCTGATATGGAAGCGCTGGGGCTACATAATATCTCACATCGCGGCAATGAGGGCCTAAGGTGGCTAGCTGCATATCTACTAACGAACCGCTGGGGCCGGATAGTATGCCTCACAGCGGCACTGGGGGCTTGAGGTGGTTTGCAGCATTTGCTAATATGGAAACTATGGGACTGTATGATATGGCAAATCGTGGCACTGAGGGCTTGTGGTGGCTAGCTGCATATTCTAAGTCAGAGACACTGGAGCTCCATGGTATGGCTCATTCCAGCACTGCAAGTTTCAGGTGGCCCGCTGCATTTGCGAATATGGGAGATAGTGGGGCTGCGGACGGTGGTCTAAGACAGAAGGAAATATCAGAAGCGTGGTCTAAGACAGACAGAGGAAATATCAGAAGCAAAATCCAATGTGGAAATATTACAAGCAAAATCCATTGAGCATTGTCATTGGGGCATGTAAGTGGAGCGTTCCTTAAACTTCTGCATCGTGTCTTTCTGAAGGCGCTGTCCGAGTGTGAGGGGGAGCGCCCCATGAACTCCAAGTGTGCTTTTGGTGCAGGCGGCACCAGCAACTGGCCGTAGGGAACCCAATGTCACGTACAGTGCTGCGGAGCTCTCCCCTGTGGGGAACCTCCTGCAAGCGCGGAACCCGGTCTCTGCGTCTCATGGAGGAGGCACCCCTGCTCCGGACGCCGCAGCCCGCAACACGGTCAATCCTCTGCAACAGACGGCACGCTCGGCCTCGGGACCTCATGACAGAGCTCCCCCCGCAGATGATGCAGCAGCCCCAGGAGCCGTCACAGCTCGCCACCTGGCGCCAGCAACAAATGGCGGTACAAAAGTAGTGTGCCACGCGGCTCCAGGGGCCGGGGCCCAAACTGCTCGGAATTTCGTCCCTCATGCAACTCAGCACACCTCGGGACAGCTCCCATCAGGGATCAGCCCTTCGTGCGACGCCACTGTCCTTGCGGCTGTGAACCTCCTGCGCCAAATCGGGCAACACTGCGAGGCGCCAGATGGCGACGTTGCGGGGCTCCACCCGTCGCTTCCCGCTGCTTCCACCGTAACTTCCCCAGTTGCTGCTGCTGGCGCTTGTGCGCAATGGCCCTGTCTGGGAAAGCCATTGAGCGTGTCAGAGCAGCCTGGGGGCGGGGTCATGGTCAGCGGTTGTCGGGTTGGTGGGAGCATAGTGCGATTCGAGATGCGATGGACCCCGGCAGTCTTCCATCACACCACGGCCCTCCTGCAACAGCTTCTGGTGTTGGCCCAGGTGGTCCTCCGCCGCAATCTCTCTGTCTCTCGCGCGCTTTCTCTCTCTCTCTCTCTCTCTCTCTCTCTCTCTCTCTCTCTCTCTCTCTCTCTCTCTCTCTCTCTCTCTCTCTCTCTCTCTCTCTCTCTCTCTCTCTCTCTCACTCTCTCTCTCTCTCTCTCTCCCCCCCCCCTTTTCCTCCCTCTCCGCCCTCCCTCCCTCCCTCTCACTCCCCCCTCCCCACTTCGCCTTCGACACCTCTGCCCCTTATCACTCCATTACCTCCTCCCATCTCTGTGTATGTCTATGCGGTGGCAGCGTGTGTGCTTGTGTGTGTGTGTGTGTGTGTGTGTGTGTGTGTGTGTGTGTGTGTGTGTGTGTGTGAGTGTGTGCGCGCGCGGTGCGTGCGTTCTCTCTTCTCTCTCTTCTTTTTTTTTTTTCTCTCTTTTTCTCTTTTTTTTTTTTTTTTTTTTGTGTTTTTTTTGTGTTTTTTTTTTTTGTGTTGTGTGATGTGATGTGATGGACACGCAATACACATCCCCATAGAAATTCGATATTGATTCCTATTCTGTTACTGCCTTCCTCCCCCTTCCCAGGGCCTTGAACTGCATTTTTATTGTACTCAAAGTGTCTAAGCATGGCTAGCAGTCTCCTCGCATTTATGACAACTTGTCAAGGCACCCAATTCGGATTTGAATGACTTTCAAGCGCCCAAGCACATGCACCCATAACCCCTTTCTGTGTACGGGAACACCAGTGGTGTCTCCCAGCACGCCACTCGATTGGGGAGCGAGAAGGACTGACAAATGCCTCATTCTCCCCAACGAACAGGATGTACGACCCTGCCTCTGCCTGGTGTACCGCTGGCAAATCACATTTGCCCAAGCTGTGGAGCGCCAGGCAGTCCCGCAGTCCCTTCGGTCCCGCAGACCCCTTCCCTGGCCATCCCCGATGACCTGCTGTGCGCCTCCCGAGGCCCACGACTCCCTCCACTCAGTCGCCCTCTTGCTGGGAACCCGTGCCAGAACGCCTGCATGAAAGCAGTCCAGAACGCCTGCTGTAATGGGCGCAGCAGCGCTTGCTCCCAAGCCCTGCACCAGGAAACTCCCTGCGGCATGCCAGTTCCCTGCAGGACAGCAGAGACCAGCCCTAGATGTGTTGCCGTCACCGTGCAGGACAGGTTGGCAGTACAACGGTCACCATCAGCCAGCCCCAAAAAGCGGGACGGCCCTGCGTCAAGACAGGAGGGGCTCTGCGGGCAATACCCGACCGGGCCCGTGCAGGCCTTGCCAGCACAAACCCTCGCGCGCGGACAGGTTTATGTAACTGCACAAGGCCCTGCACGGGGACAGGTTAATGGAGCTGCTGGCAATGCTGTACAGGGATCTCCTGCACAACTCTGCCACGTGCCAGAGGCCCAAAGCGCACACCCAAATCTTGCAAGGCAAGAACCGCGAGCCCGAAAGCCTTCCCTGGGAGCAACTCACAGGCAACCAGCTGAAGACAACGCCGTCGCGCAGGCTGGCACGTGCAGATTCTGGGGGGGTCGGCTCGAGGAGCATTCTCAGGACGGGCCTCATCTGCCAAAATCCGAGTCTGGTACAATCGCCATTCACGGGATCCTGCCGCGATCCGAACCGGAGCGCAGCTCGCCGATTCGGAGCAAATCAGGCCGCGGCGGTCCTGGAAGTTGCCTTGTCGCCCGAACTGAAATCTCGGCAATGACGCAGCTGCAAGAGCGCGCGTTTCTCGCGTCGGAGGGACCTACGCGTTGGGGTTCGGCCGGGGAGTTGAATTGCAACGCCCCTGGGTTGGACCCTGGGCTTGCCGATCTGGTGGCTGAAGTAGAAAGCCTGGCACAGTCGTGGGCCAGCCCAGCCGACCAGGGGTGGCGCCAGCCTTGCATGACAGGGCGAAACTGGCAGACATGCAATAATCGACCCACTGGGTACGAGGTCGGGTCTTCCAGATACCAGCAATTCCAAGGCCAGCATTGGATGGTGTGCACCCCTCTGCGAGATTCCTTCACGTACACTTCTTTTCCGTATCTTTTATTCTCCATTTGCCCCCCCCCCCCAAACACACACACACACACACACCATACGCGCGCGCGCGCGCGCGCACACACACACACACACAAAAGACACAACTAAATATATCTACATACAGAGCAAGAGCGTCACGTGCACCTACATTCACCCCCCCCCCCCCACTCGGGGCACAACCTGCAGTGTGGAAGGCAAGGTGCTTAATGTATGCGTGAGCTCTTATGAGCACCTTCATCTTCCCTTTGGGGGAGGGGGAGGGGGACAAGGAGGGGGAAGGTGGTGGATGGGCGTGCCCATAGGAGCGGGCTTCCGATCTTTTACATGCCAAAAGCGAGCCCTGCGAGTAAAGAGTGGGAAGAAGAAGCTTGACAGTATGGAATCGAATGTTGATGCAGCCGCCACCTTGACCACTCGGATTCCCACAACTTGAAAGCTCCCAATTCGTCCAATCTCTTAAGGTCGGTTGTACTCCAGCATTGCCCCACAGTTATCAGCGTCGCTCGGGGTCTTTGAACATTTGATTGAAACTTGTGAGCTGCCAAAGCCCTTGCCTCATCAGCTTGAAGCACCCAACTAAGGAAGGCCTCGATGGCATCAAGACAAGCACCTCTGAAGTCTGTGGGTGCATGTGACAGGGCGGGCTTGCATCCCCGGGGAGCGCGGATTATGAGGAGAACGATGTGGTCTCCCTTATCTCGGAGCAAGAAAGCCTGCACAGCTATCGAGGATGACACATTCCATTTGCCTTGAACCCTCTCCCCAATCCCCACCCCCTTCCCCAACACACACACACACACACACACACACACACACACACACACACACACACACACACACAGAGAGAGAGAGAGAGAGAGAGAGAGGGGGAGGCACCCTTGCACACAAATCTACACGGGGCCCATCTCAAGGTCTTGGCCCGACTCTTCAAAAACGACATGCTCGACGTGGGAGTATAGGCGGGCCACGAGCCCCGACAATGCCTTTACAAAGGAGGGAAAGTTTAACAGCCCCATCAAAAAGGCATTCCAAGACACGGCTTACAAATATGCACCTCTACGTACGTACACCGCCGACCACGACACATGTGCACATCGGCGACTGCCACACATGCATCCACAGCTGGCTGCACGGACAAACAAGCCGGACTCTGCAGAGCTCAGTTCACACAGTTGGGTGGGATGACAAAGACGTACAAGGATGCCCCATGGCAAACGGCGCCGCTCCATGACCAAGATTACCATGCGGGACGAGGAGGGGACTGGCGCCACTCCAGTCACATGGGACACTTTCCTACACGTAAGACGGCGCTCAATGACCAAGGTGATCAGGCGGGACAAGGAGTAGACTCGGCGTCATTCCAATCACACGGGATGCTTTACTAAACACATCAGCCGGTGGGTCCAGTAACTATACCCCTCCAGCAGCCATGTTGTTCAGGTTCTAATCGAGTATGTCAATTAGCAGTTACTGTCTGTCGGTCAAGCTAGATACCTTGGCATATGGACTAGGAGGTGCCAGACAGCCCCTATCACATCGCATGGGCCGCCTTGCTAATCACGTGATTTCGTGTGTGACATGTGGCCTAGGAGTTGGCAGGCAGCCCCTGTCCAATCACATGTGCTGCCTTACTAATCACATGACCACGTGTGTGACATGTGGCTTAGGTCTTGGCAGACAGCCCCTATCCAATCACATGGGCTGCTTGACTGACAGTTTCTTCCCATGGGGAAAAGTGGCCTAGAAAGTGGCCTAGGATCCTACTCCGGACTTGGCTGAAAGAACCTGCCCCACCTCATGGGCTGCCTCACTGACCACAGCACCGTGGCAGCACTAGCTCGTATTGCCGGAACAGGACAGTGTACATCGTATCATAATGAATGTACGTGCTTGGCGATTTGAATATGCTTCACCTTTTATCCAAATAAAATGTTGAGTGGCTCCAATGACCTTCTAACAAACTTTCAAAGTGTTTCACTCAGAATTGAGCGATCATTTAAAAAGCAAATCTCATGGTCTTGACCCTAATTAGCAACGTCCCAGGGACGGAAAGGACAGCCACTAACTTGTTTCACTTCCGGCTCTGCTCCTCAAGATCTCCACACCTGTAGGGCATCAGCTATATGTGTTCAGGTCACTGGACGCAGACACTACTGACGCTTTCCAGGTTTTGTCCACGCTGACACCTGCCCAATGCTTTTCTTGGTTCGAGCACATGCTCGCTAAGTCAATTCCGATCGAGAACCTCCCCCTCCCCCCCCCTCACCCGCCCCACCCAAACACACACATAGACACACACACGCATGGGCACGCACACACAGGGACTGTATGGCGGTGGGGGAGAGTGAGTGTGTGTGTGTGTGTGTGTGTGTGTGTGTGTGTGTGTGTGTGTGTGTGTGTAGGACAGATAACTAGGGGTGAGAGAGAGGGGGGGGGGGCTGAGAGGAGTGTGTCTGTGTATGGGTTTTTTTGGGGGGAGGGGGGGGTGTTGTGCGCCCGTGTGTGAATGTGCGTGTGTGTGGTTGGGTGGGTTGGGGGGGGGGGGGTTATGAAACCCTAAAAGCAAAGCTGCCTAGCTTTTGCATTGACAAATAGTGGTGCTGCAAACCTAACGGCGGCTTTGAGGGTGGCTGCAACCTCAGGAGAGCGTGTAAAGATAATGCAACGGTTGACGCTAATGATTGTACTTGCGGAGCCACGCGCAGACACCCAGGGGTTGGATGGAAGGAACAACATGCTGAGCTGAACTTGCCTCTACGGGATAGGGATGAATAACCGACAAGGGCCCCCCTCATATGTGTACGCCCCAGGATATACTTCAGGGGGAGCACAATCTGAGCTTGTCAGACAAACAGGCCTGCCCTCCCCTCTCCTGCTCCTTCCATAGAATATCTCCCTGCTCGTTTCAGAAAATGTCCATTGAAGACTGTAACTGGGATAAGCACAATTTGAATCCTCCTCAGGAGCCAGAAATGGGGGCCGGCGGTTGGGACAGTCCAATGCCAAATGGGCCGGAGTTTGGGAAGAAGTGTTCAAGAAGTGCTGTATTGACGTGTACTGTGGAAGACAGTAGATCGGAGTGATGGTTGGGAGAGATGGGGGATGAGGGAGGGATACCGACGGTGTGGAAGCTGCCAGGAAGCGCCACGTGGGGCTTGTGTACTGCGACCTGTACAGAATGTACACCAGCATGTACCGCCAGAATCTGCGAGGCAATGTCTTCTGCCAGGGTCTCGATCAGGTCCCTCGAATTTCCCTCCACCTTCTGCCTAATCTGCCTGGCCCATAAGCCTCCAAGCTATGTCATGCTTGGCGTGCTACAACATTCTGCTGCAGTGCATCGATGCTTCCACTGCGGTACATCGATGTTTCCACTGCGGTACATCAATGCTTCCACTGCTGTACTGTGGCAATCGAAGCATGCCTGACTGGCTGCGGCAGCGTGTGCTCATCTGGTTCGGCCTGCTTTCTGGGTTACAGGGGGCATGGTAAAACTGACAGGGACAATGGGGGAGACAGGATGAGTTGAAGAAGGGTTCTGGCTGTGTGTGAAAGCTTTCTCTCTCTCTCTCTCTCTCTCACACACACACACACACACACACACACACACAGACACACACACACACACCCCCACACACACACCCACACACATGCGCGCGCGCACACACCACATAAAAGGGGGGCGGAGGACACATACACACACACACACGAGAGAGAGAGAAAGGGGGGGTACAGAGGGTGGGGGAGCACTGGGATTGTGAAGAGCAGGGGCATCGATGGGACGCAACTTGTAAACAGCGGCGTAATCAACGCTATGGGAGAGCGTGTCGGACAGCCCCGCCTGACGCAGGCTGCAGTACAGGGTGGCGTCCACCACAAACTTCTGTCCCAGCCGCTTCTCCTGTGGAGTACAATCCTTCTTCACCAAGTCCTCAGAAACGTGTGTATTTTAAACACTTTGCATGAAATGTGTCATTTAAAACCAAAGCTAAAGCCAGAGGTAAAAGCATGTGACCCCGCACTGAAGCCCCCCCCCCCCCCCCGCCCCTCTAGAAAACGGAAAGCCAGGGACCATAAAGGTGATCCAATCTTGCATCACCTCACAAAAGACCAAGCTTTTGCTGTGCTCCTCCGACCCCTCTCACTTAAGGCCGCCTACCAACAAATGCCCTCTGATCCAAAGCTTCGAGGGAACCCTCCAGACCAGAAACGCCCTCTGATCTGCTTCTCAAAACCCTCTCAACAGTAATGCCATGTGATCCTCTCACAAAAGCCCTCTTGCCAATATTGCCTTGTTACCTTTAGAAAGGCCCTCCGACCAGAAAAGCCATCTGATCTGCTTCCTGAAGCCCTCTTAACAGCAATGCCATATGATCCTCTTCCTAAAGCCCTCCACTCCTCTCCTCTCACTAAAACCCTCTCACTAAAGCCCTCCAAACCAGAAAAGTCCTCTGATCCTCTTGTTGAAGCCCTCTCAACAGTGATGCCATAGGGTCCTCTCGCTGAAGCCCTCTGATCCACTTACATGAGCACACTCTCCAAAATGGGCCAGGGGTCGGACTTGCCAAGGGGTCCCATCTAGCGCTCTTATCCACAAAAACAACCCGACCCCAGTTACTGAGGACCCGCTGCCGCAAATGCACTCTGACCCCAGTAAGTGACTCACACTAGCTGCTTCATGCTAAACCACGCCGTACCCCCCCGCCCCCAACGGGATCTAGAAATCCGGGAGGGGGCCTTTTCTAAGATTCCTGTTGATGCCTATTTCCAGATCTCCCCGTCCAAGATCCCTATCTATGCCTTTTTCCAAAAAATGCCTCTCCCTACCCCCCTCCCCACATGAGAACAAGGGCTATTGCAGTCCCACTAGTCAAAAAGGGCTTCTGACCCTCTGAGCCTCCCTTAGCGATCTCGCTCGACATACAGAAAGAAGAGGGAAGGGAGAGGGATAGAGAGAGAGGAAGGGGGGGTCTACAACCCACGAAGAGACAAATGGCGATGGACACTACAGTTATTAGCAAACGTGGGCAGGCGGGAACGGAGGGCGTGCCTCCGGCAGGCAGCCGTGGTACCCGTAGAACTCCAGGCCCTTCATTATGATCTTGTCTTGCCAGTTCCCCGGGGTCCCCGTAGGGGCTCCGCCACTCTCGGTCTCGGACATGTGGAGGGCCTTCCTTTCTGTGCTCCACACGCTTTGTCCCTGCAAAAACCGCTGTGACAAGACCTCCCCCAATCAGCGCCCTTGGTCCACTTGGCAAAGTCAGAAAATAAAGCGTGTTTCAGCAGTTCTATTTGGGGGGATCCCGGACAGCACAAGTATGTGAGAACTTGAAAGGATGGGGAGGCCGGGCCAGTCCTCATGTCTAAATCTATATCCAGGGCAGAAACATCTATCCTGGGCAGTACATATGTATCTCTTCCAGGGGCCTGTCTGATCTATCCAGGGGCGTAGGCCATACATACAGGGGCATAAAACATCTCTCCAGGGGCATCCCACTGTGAAAGACAGCACAAGGAGTGCGAGAACTTCGAAGAAAGGGCAGGATGCGTGGGCTTGTATACCACGAGACATTACTCTCCATCATCAAAACCTTGGTCCTGCACGAGGTGCACGAGACAGATGGGGTTTGGAAAGGGCTTCATGTGGACCTCCTTGTTTAAGCCAAAGAGAGGGGTGAGGGGCTGGGGCAGACAGACACACAGACACACACACACACACACACACACACACACACACACACACACACACACACACACACACACACACACACACACACACACACACACTCTCTCTCTCTCTCTCTCTCTCTCTCTCTCTCTCTCTCTCTCTCTCTCTCTCTCTCTCTCTCTCTCTCTCTCTCTCTCTCTCCCTCTCTCTCTCTCTGTCTCTCCCTCTCTCTCGCACGCACATACACAGACAGACAGACAGAAGAGAGAGAGAGAGAGAGAGAGAGAGAGAGAGAGAGAGAGAGAGAGAGAGAGAGAGAAAGCGCGCGCTCGTGTGTGTTGATGTGTGTGTGTGTGTGTGTGTGTGTGTGTGTGTGTGTGTGTATGTGTGTGTGTGTGTGTGTGTGTGTGTGTGTGTGTGTGTGTGTGTGTGTGTGGTGTGTGTGTGTGTGTGTGTGTGTGTGTGTGTGTGTGTGTGTGTGCACGTGTGTGTGTAAGAGGCCCTTGACTGAGTAAGTGTTCTAAGTCCTGGTGAATAGAAGTTTCCAAACAGTAGGCCATGAGCCAATCTCAATGTTATCCACCCATTTCATCGGTCAAAGAAGTTTCAGCACCTAACATACAAGACACCGCTTCCTCAGCTTACCCGATACCCGTCTCAAACTGGACGTGGCTTCGTATCAAGTGCCTGATTGAACAGAGTGATTGCTAAGAGATTTTAATTCTTGAAGGCAATCTCAAAGGAGAGCTGCAGTTGCAAAACGAGCTCCAGTGGGAATGGGACAGAAAGGACCATGCAAACCCTCTGCCTAAAGACTCTTTCATGTTATATTCACGTTGTAATTACAACGGCTGAAATCAGGAACTTCTGAAGACTCTTTCACATTATATTTACTTTGGAAGGGCTACGGCTTCAAATCAGGAAGAGTTAGAAGGGTGGGAAATAAAATTTTGCGGATACGGCGCTTATTCTCCAAGATCCTAATCAGAGGATGTTTTGTACTTTCTCCAACCCAGGCCAAACTGCTATCTGAACACGATACCAGAGCCTTACCAGTGGCCGATTGTTATTCAAATTCAGTCGTATTGCATTATCTAGCCCACGACGAATCATTTCTCCGACGTGCTGATCACAAGGCCGCGGACTCAGTATTCGACCCAATGTCAGCTACTTGGCTATCCCACCTGAACAACAAGAGCAAAGGTGAGTGGCTCAAATAATCTAGGCCATGCACCATTCGGAGAAGAAACCCCTTGAAGAACACCCGAAGGTATGGCTAGATCTTGTAAGCGCTGAGGTTGTCAAACAGCACTGAGGTTGTCAAACAGCACAAAGAATCGGTCTACCAAACAGAATGCAAGGGATTATGATTGCAACTGATGTGTCTAAAATACCAAACTGTACAAATTGAAATAAAGGTTGCTCAGCCAGCCTTTTCGGTTTGAAATCTCGGATGTACAACGATCTGAAGTACAGTGATGGTACGAGAATGTCCCAGGACATCTACCGAACGTACACCAAAACGGGGAGCACTTCTCATGAAACCATTGGGCAAGTTCGTCACATGTTTCCATTTATTTTAGGTTCATCAACATTATCAATTAAAAAGGGTGTATCGAGGTCGGGTGGCTTTGCGCTCGGTGATTCTTCGGCAAGCAGTTGTCGGACCCGTCGGTGACCTTGCTGTTTCGAATACCTGAGGTTGTTTGCGGGATTTATCACGTCGGCATAGTACTCTTCTAAATTTGAGGTGTTTCCTGATGATTTATCCGACTGTTATGATTGAAATGGTAGTTTTGTCATAATATTGTACCCCTTGTCGGCCAGTCGTGACGCTGCTGCGCTTCCACAGGACTTCCAGAGTGTGGCTGAAGATGGCAGACTCTACACACGCCGATGAAGGGGTGCGTTTTTACACCTTTCATGTCATCGAATTCGCTGCTGCAGTTGCCACTCGCATGTACATCGGCATAAAACCAGTCTGCAGTGACAAAGCCTCAGTGAGATGGTTCTGTAAGTGAAAACCTCATATAATATACGGTATTTCGTGAATACTGACATTGAGGTCACCTGTCGTTTATCAGGCGAATGCCGGCCCCAACCGTCCTGTGAGCCAGATCCCGGGTCAGGGAAGCCCGCGCCTGGAAACGTTGTATAGGCTGTTCTCCGTCCCGACTGGGATTCTGGGGCTCCTTATGTTACTGCTTCCGGGGCAGGTGAGCTTTCCCCCCTTTTCAACTCAAGAGAATGGGAGGAGCTAAGCTGCGTTCTGCGTTCATGTTCAATTCGATGAGCCCCCGTCCCGTCCCGTAAATTCGTCAGGTGTTTCCGTTACATCATTAATTGAACAACTCGAATTAAATGTTTACCCTTCTTTTGGGGTTGCTGTGCTGATAGATGTTCCTGGAGTGGAATGCACCCCAGAAGGAAATATAAATGTATTCACACTGAACACACAATGCTTGGGTTCCCTTATA
Organism: Botryococcus braunii; assembly: GCA_002005505.1. NCBI lineage: Eukaryota > Viridiplantae > Chlorophyta > Trebouxiophyceae > Botryococcus > Botryococcus braunii. The sequence continues at coordinate 180,679 of KV908462.1, forward strand.
GCTACACAGTGTATAGCACCATGTTTACTCAGCAAAAGTAGGGACCATTTGCATTGCCATGAGGGTGTCGCCTGTTTTGCGTGTGGGGAGGGCCAAGGCCTGCGCATGCATCCACTCCTACGTGCATGCACAAATGGGTTTGTTCGGATGTAAAAGTCGTGCGAGTCTTTAATGCGAGTCACATTGTAAGCAGCATGTGACAAGAAGCAATTATGTATGCACAGATGCAACCCTTATGCGCTGATTACTAAAAATCCCTAATTAGGGGCTCTTGAAAAATTGTAAGTGGATACCTGATGACATGGCGCTGACCGTGGGTGCTGACCATTAATATTTGTAAGAGAGAAAGCGTCTAGCTGCAAATACATGTAGTTATAAGCCCCATACATGGCATGCAGGCCATGCAGGCCGGTATGGTCGGCAGGTTTGTGTGGGGCCTACACATACTTGCAGCTAGAAGTAATCTGTCTTGTGACACCTGGATTTGCTCATCCAAAAGCATAGCCGGGGTTGGTCTTGTTAGGTACCGCCGGGAAGGGCTAGTGTTTCTGGGCAAGCTCTTTTTGCATGGCAAAACTGTCATAGCTGTAAGGCATGACGTTTTAGGCTAGTGGGTGTCATTTGTGAGGTTGATTTCTTCTGATGTGGATATCTCTTGGCCGTGCATAAAAGCGGTGGACACCCTCTTGGAAATGCAGGAGGCCAGAGGCAGTTAGGGTGCCCTGTGTTTTGATGCTTGTAGATGACAAAGTACTATGTGTGTTGACACTTGTAGATCACGTCAAACTGCTGTTGACAATTTTTGTGCCTGTTTTGGGCGCCAATTTGTGCCCGTTCTCCCCTCCCCCCCCCCTTTGAGCTTTTTGGCAAAAGGCAGAAGTTCACCTTTGGGCCCCAATAACATGCCTGTTTTTGGGCCCCAATAACAGGCACATTCGGATGTCCCAGGCGGGCTCTTGTGCTTGCATGTGCACTGGATCGAGTTCTGTTTAAGCAGGAGCCACCTCAGTGATGCTCTTGCAATTGTGTCCAGAGTGTGTAAGTACCAGTGTACACGGATTACTAATACACTAGTATGCAGTCTCATGAGAGTCGAGTCAAGCGTGCTCGCGAGGCAATCATGGTATATAATTATACCGGGCACCCTTGCAAGGGCGTTGTATATGTTTTTATGCTTACATTAGTCAATTGACAAGGGCTTTGTATGTGCTTTTATGCTTATATTAGTGATCACAGCATGCATGGGCTCCCAGAATCCAAAGTGGTCTTTCTGAGGGGACCCTCGCATGCTTATGGGGTCCCCCTTGATTCACAAGGCACGTTCCCTGAGAGTTCAAGACGCTCGAGAGAGAGAGAGATCGGCCAGATCTGCAGATAGCGAGACTTGGGTGACTTTAACTGACTAACTAGCGGACTTTACAACGCGTGCCATTGACCTGCGTTGCAGGAGGGCAGAGGGGCCCTCCTTTCGGTATAAAGCCTTATATCAGGTGGGGTCTGGTGGATTGCAGTCGGCCCAACTGCTTTTTGGCAGTACGTGGGGATGGTTGGCCGCCGAAGCAGCTTCTTCGGCAGCTTCCGTAGGCAGTATGGGCATCTCGGCCATTGCGATGCTGGCCTTCATTCCCCTGCGTGTTCTTTCGGGCTTTCTCTGGCTCCCTCGCCTTATGCTCGGAAAGACCCTAGGCTCGGCATTCCAGACCTTCCTCCAAGGCTTTAACTGGACTGATGCCACGATTTCGTCCCTTATTGGACTGTCAATCTCCCGGATCTTCCAGGGCTGGCTGGGGTGGCTCTTGGGGTTCTCCTGGGTTCGAAACCTCGCCAGGCAGGCGGTGATTTTAGCGACGGGCCAGAACTTTACGGCGATGGGCCAAAATCTCGGCAGCGTTGCGGCCGACGCCATCCACAAGGTGGGGGTCCCGGTAGATTCCGGCACGGTCTCATCTGTCGCCGCAGGGTTGGGTGAGGTGGCGGACGGGTGTCTGTCTCCCGAAGGTTCCGCAGTGATCGACGGCCTTGCCAAAGTTGCAGAAGCGGCTGTGGGCCCTCAGGTAGTGGCTTCGGTGGGGGAGACCCTGGAGGGGCTCAAGCACGTTAGTCAGGAGGCCCTGGGGGCCCCAGGGACCGGGTCCCCGGGAGGGATTTTCGGTGCGATCCAGTCGTTGCTTGGGCCGTGGGGTGTTCGGCGGGTCGCCGAAGCGACGGGGGTTTCCTATTTTGGCAATAAGGCTCGGGATAAGCTCAAGGGAGAGGGGTTTGGCAATATGGCGTTTGGCCTGACCCAGGGTGCTCTTCAGACTACCAGCGGAGCGGGGGGATTGAAGAGCGTGGGCGCCAAAATAAGCGCGGCAACCCCCGAGGGGCGCATGTTCAGCACACAGCTGCGCATTTTGGGCGTGGCGCTCATTTCCGCGGCCGTCATTAAGCACCTGCTTGCGGTGCGTCCCCCACCCCCCCCCCCCACCCCTTTTCAACATTCAACCCCAAATTTGGCATGGGAAGTCTTGGAATTCTCAGAATTGTTGAAAGAGGTGCAGGGGTCCAACACGTGGCATGGGAAACGTCGTACATGCGCAGGATTCCTCCCTGACGATTCTTGGTGGTGACTGGGAACGGTTGTGTGCGTGCGTGCGTGCGTGTGTGTGTGTGTGTGTGTGTGTGTGTGTGTGTGTGTGTGTGTGTGTGTGGGGGTGTGTGTGTGTGTGTGTGTGTGTGTGTGTGTGTGTGTGTGTGTGCGCGCGCGCGCGCGCTCCCGCGCGTGCGTGGGTGTGTGTGGGTGTGGGTGTGGGTGTATGGGTGTGGGTGGGGTGGGTGGGTGCGCGAATGTGTGTTGGGGGAAGGTGCACGTGGTGGGTGGGGTGTAGAGTTCGAAACCACGGGCATGTTCAGAGACCTATATGTGCGCTCGAGCTCATGCCTAGGTGAAGGCATAACCACGCCCACGCGGGATGTTGGGAAAAAGAAAGGTTAACTGAAACAACTCTGCAACTGATTTTGACATGGTGCCTGCAGAGAGCGGCGCGGAATGGCGACCTGGGGAAGGGCCCGTACCTGCGTCTCAACGTGGCCCTGCTGCTGTGGAGTCTTCTCAGCCTTGTGCTGGTGCTCTGCTCTCCTACCGTCTTTTCGGTCTTCTCCTTCACGTAAGCCCCCCCCCCCTCCCACCCCCCGGGTGTTTGTTGAATTTCCCCCTTAGGCACTTTTAGGAATTGGATGAAAGCCCAATTGGGTTTTTCACCCTCGTCACCAAGTTGTGCCGGGATGGTCGAGTTTCTCCCGACACGACTGAGCTCTCCTGTTGGGCTTTCCTTTTCTCCCCCCCCCCCCTTGTTTCTGTTTTCCTTTTTTTTTGTAGTTTTATCCCCTCCCGCTTTGTATGTGAGTGTGGGGGGGTGGGGGGGGGAGGTGTTTGGGGGGGAGAAGAGCACAGAAAGGCAGAGAAAAGGTAAATCAAGAGGCATCCCTGGGGGAGGCCTCTTTCTCCCCCTACGCATTGGCTCTTCCGGGGGTGATTGATCCCAGAGCCCATGACCCATACTGGTGTGGGCGATCGCAGATTACTGGTGGCAATCACGGCAGGGACCGTTGCCTTCACGCTCCCTCAGGTCCTGTCCACGAACGTGTCCGGGGCACTGGACCAGGCAGTACGGGAAGTGCGGGCCGGAAAAACGCGTCGGAGCTGGATATACGCCATGCTGGCGCTGTTCTTCCTGCTGGAGGGGATCGGCCTCGTCATGACGCCCGGCCTCACCCTCCGCGGCGCCTTCGGCATGAACGGCGGTGCTGTGGGCAACGAGCTCTGGCAGTTGATTGGCGCATCTGCTCACGTGCTTGTTCCCATCGCTCTTCTCCAATTGGCTGTGAGTGTCCCGCCTGCCCGTCCGAACGGGGCCCCTTGCGCCCGCCTGTATGCATCTACACGGGCATCTGCACATAAGCGCGCATATATGCATACAGGCGGGCACACGGGTTCGGGGTACATATATTTGGGATCTCTCTTGTTGCTGTGCTGCGTGACGATTGTGCTGAGTGACAAGTGTGTTTTCAAGCTAACGATGTGGTGAACGAACAGGAACGTTTTGTGTGTTGGGATATGCAGAGCGCTGCGGAGAGGGCGAAGCTGGCCTCCACGGTGAATGCCACGCTTAACAAGGTGGTGTTGGCGGTTGCTGCCACGCACGTGGTGACCCTGTTGCGGCATGGCCTGTTCGGTCCCGTGGGACCCCTCGGGCCCCCCGTCCTGCTGGCGTGGGCTACTGCGCTCGGCACCACAATCTACAACTTGCCTTCTTTTGGGAAACTGGAGAGCCAAGCTCGCATTACCAAGCAAGAGTAACTTTCATGAGTTTGATGCAAGGAACGTTGGCATGATCAGATTATCGGGTGTCCCAGCTGGTCATTATCCGGTATTCGCATCGATGCGTATGATATGCGCATGTTCTTCACGTGATGTTACACGTGCAAAAGCAGTCGACCCTGCAATCTCATGAGAGAGGAGGCATTCCGGTATGCGTGGTACTGTCCATATATAAGTGTACAGTTGCGCGCACAAGTATGTATGCATAAATCTACAAGTATGAGTGGGATGTGCACATTTGTATCAGCTTTGGACCTGGCATGGCTTGTTTTGGACAACGCACGAAATCGGATACTTGCAGGTGTGACGTCGACCTCCTTACCCTGAAATAACAACTCTAAAACACAAATCTTGTTGCCGTTCCATTGTACAGCCCCTTTACATGCACTGCCACTGTACGGCCCAGTAGCATGCGTTGTCCAATGCAGTCAATACCACCACCGTACTTGTATACATGTTTGGTAGTACGGTGTTACCTCTGTACGGTGGTATGGCTGCAGCTGTACATATGTCCCTGTACAGTGGTACCATGCTCGTATACATGTATGGTGGGAAATTGGCTTGGCTGTACGGTGGTACCTCTGTATGGTGGTAATATTGGTGGTAACATACGCAAGGTTATGGTTTCGAAATCATTATGCATATGAATGCATGAGGCTTAGATGTCGTGGGTTCAGACTTGCCATCCGCATAGTGGTTTTAGTGCATGCGGCTGTACAGTGCAGAGGTAGTCTTGGTACTATACATAGTACACTAATACACTACACACTACAGCATTACACACTATACATAGTGTGTTTACTTTGACCACATGTGACAGTTTTGACCTGTATAGTTGCACCAGCCGCAGGGTGCGGCTTATGCTGGTGTCCGTTAATGTGTCATTGGTACAGTGGCAGAAGTGGGATCTGTACAGCAGCAGCAGCGTGCGGCTTATGCCAGTGTCCGTTAATATGTCATTGGTACAGTGGCAGAAGTGGGATTTCGTGTTATGCAGTGGCGGCGTTTTTGCCTCAAGTTTGTGCTGGAGACCCTGTAGGGTTTACCCAAGTCTCTGTACTGAAGATTTGGGTCCAGGAAAGTGATGGTGAACTGGTGATGACGTTAGTTATCAGACGTGCGTGAACAAGTCGAGCCCATGATGCGGCTTGGAGGCATCCATGCAACACTTCAACCCTGTGACGTCACAGGGTTGAAGTGTTGCATGGACGCCTCCAACAAGTCGACTCCATGGAAGCAATGTTGATCAATGCAAGCAGAGTGAGCATCGGGAACAGCAGGCGCCTCAGTGCGAGCAAAAGAACTGTGAGAACTGGTATGGGAAGAAACTGTCTTCAAGTGAACCGACCGTGAATCAACTAACCAATGAACTGAAGCGAACTGGTGTAAATCGCAGATTTTGAGACCCACAGGACCGGATTGAAGTATTCGCAGATGTCTCTCAAGACGTCGTACATGTACATGTGTGTCTAGTGCCCAGAGGGCACGGCCCTCCATGTAAACGAAACTGACTGCCCATACGAATTACGGCTACGGTGTGCATGCTAATTTGTTGACGTGTGCACACGTGGTGATATGTTGACGTGTGTTGTGAAGTGTAGCGAAGCAGACGCATGTGTCTACAACTTACAATATATTACGGACTCAAGAGAACTCACGATATATAGTATTTTATACACGTATGAGATGTTATTTTCCGCTGGGGATCCCCAGCGGAAAATAACATCTCGTACGTGTATAAAATACTATATATCGTGAGTTCTCTTGAGTCCGTACTATCTGGACTGTCCGGACAGATAGTATGTAAAATATGTTACTCTTCGCTGGGGACAGCTGCATCTGTCCCCAGCGAAAAGTGACATCATTTACATATGCACAGATACGCATACCGACAGATGTTGCTGGGACAGACATCGATGTACATAGATGGTCCGAGCTTCCATCAAGGGCATGTTTGCACTCCCAGTGCTACACAGTACACAGCAGTTCACGTTGGCATGCTCAGGACGCGCATCTGAGCATACCCTTGGTCTGGGCATGCTCTTGATCCCTCGGGGCACCCTTGTTAGAATTGGCCAGGGTCCCTCTAGGGTTCCGGAAGGATCCTGTCCACTGGCTGCACGTGTCTGGCCAACCACGTGGTGTGACTGGCCCCATATTTACATGTCGGCCAACGGTCTCCAAGAGCTGAGTGGACCTGAGCCTCAGCAGAGTATCAAGCTATTCGACTCATGAACACGTCCTTTTTTCAATGATGTAATGTTGGCAGTAAAGATTTTTATAAAATATCAAGGTTGCTATCCTGCAGGTTAGTGAACGTGTTTGCTGTCCGTGCATGTTGTAGCCATGCATGCCACATATATGCATGCCGTTCTAGACAGGTGGTGCTCCGACTTGCATGTATGTTTCTTGCAATGTAAAGTTGCAAATCAATATGAATCTCCTTAATCTTTACCCTGATAGGTGATAGCCAGTGAGGAGTGAGAGTCACATCTACCATAGTACCATCATCTTTTTAATACAATCGAGCAGTACCTTCGAAGGAAGAATTTAGAATTCTAACACGGCTGTGAGGGAATCACAGCCACAAAAACGGTACCCCCGATACGACATCTCGAATGGCAGATCTGGCAAATATCGGTGTTGAGGACGCCCATGGAGTCTAGACATAGTCAGCACCAGAAAACAACAGTCAATGGTGACAGTGACCCTAATCAGGTGACCTTCATAAGATGTCCGCAAGGGAGGTTCAGCACACGAGACAGTATGCGAGCTTGCGAGTGACACAACTGCAACCGCTCTCAGATGGCTGACAAATGGTTGGTACCCAGTGCACTGCTACCTAATCACGTGTCTAAGACGCCACTATGTCGTTGAAAAACCATAGGTACCAGTGACTTGGGAGCTGATGAGTTATCATCATGTGTGTCCATGGCCCCTGGCTATCGTATACCAGCATGTACATGTGTGTATATGAGGTACAACGTAATACGTGGTTCAGGGTTAGAATATGCTACACTTTTCATCTTAAATACATCAATGGAGAAGCCTCAGCGCATCAGCTGTTGCCTGAGAGCCGGCACCTGCTGCACAAGTTCACGGAACTCCGTCTCTGTGGTTTTCACTGTGCTTTCCAGCTTGTCGCGTGTCTCCTTCAAACGTGTGACTTCAGCAGTGGTGATGTTGATCTTGTCTTGTTGCTCATGCTCAAGCGCTGCCTTGGGCACCAAGATGTACCTGCACAGATGCATGTACGTCAATGTTCCAGTTCCAGTACTGCCTTGGGCACCAGGATGGACCTGCTCGGACTTATTTACTTCAATGTTCCTGCTCTAGTGCTGCCTTGCCCACCAACCTGTACCTGCACAGTATGCTGTACTGGATTCGAGCAGCTATGAGATTGGGAGCAGGGACTTGCAAGAGCTTTGCTTCAGGGAACTCCTCTCAATGGTTGGGATGAGATAGGGAGCAAGCACTTGCAAGAGCTTTTGTTCATGGGACTCCTCTCATTGGCTGGGACAAGGTTGGGAGCAGGGACTTGCAAGAACTTTGGTTCATGAAACTCCTCCAATCTCAGCAAATTGGTTGCCCCGTCCCGTCTTGCATAAACATGCAAATCCATGTGAAAGTCCACGAAGCAAACTTCATTGTTCCAAATCCAAATGCTATCTCCTTTTGTCCCTCCCCTTTCCCCCTCTGCTTTGGTGGCTCAGGTGCTTCCTGACCGTCTGTCAGAGTCCATTTCTATTTAAAGCATGCACGAAGACCTTCCCTTCTGGCTCCTCACCGGCACACACATGACTACAACGTCTTCTTGTGCCTGCCCAGGGGAATTTAGCAATAAAGTACAATAATGGAGATGTGTGCAGGCATTGATGGGGTGCCCCACAAACTTTGATGCCAGAATCAAGGAATGCCGAACTTAATCCATTCCTGGTCACAAGCTCAGAAAAGTTGCCTCCGGCATCCATGTACCAACAGCGTAGGGATGATATCCATTCGATTGTTGATCACTTCATTATGATCACCAACAGCAACCGTTTCGCATCTATGTGAACAGCTCTGTAATCATCCAAGGGCCCTTAGGGCCTCTCACAGTGATGCATACTTCCTCCTGGTGAAAGCAAACAAAGAAGTACACATGAACAGCAAGGCAGACCTGGCAACGATGTTGCCACATGATTTTCTCACTTTGCAGGACTCCACCGGCGCTTCTTCTTTTTATATAAGAAATGTTATTAATTGACTAGGTCCGTTTGGAACAGTACGAACTGAAAATTAGGAAGCACAGGTCCAGAGGCCAAATGAGCCAGGGGCCTTACGCTCTGCCAACGGCACCATAGGTGCGAGTATCATCAGGCAGCTGTTTCAGCTCACTCTGAACAAGTGTGGCTCTTCTTTGTGTATTAATGGCAGCACCTATTTGTTGGGAAACCTGCAATGCATGGATCGCTTACAATAGACAGAAAGTCCGCACGGTAAACAACTCAAGAACTGCTTGCAAAACACCAGGCTGTCCTGTTTCATGAGCAAGAATGTAAATGTACCCCAATAGTAGGCCCAATAGCTGACGTGATTGCCTGTTCACATTTTTCCACATCCGGATTCTAAAATTACAGACGGTTAGCCTTTCAGCACCTCTAGCCTTCCGTGACTGCCCCAGTTGATCCTAAAGTAGACAGCCCCATTCTGTTCCTTAATCGTTAAGCCCGATGCAATGGCAAAATGGACTTGAAACTCACTATGCATCTCAAAACAGGGCATGGCTGTCCGTACCAACTTCATTCTGCTGCGGTACTGCAGGATCTTGTTTTGCAGCTCTTCCAGTGCGTGGGCATCGCGTTCGTCCACTTGCGCCATGGTTCGATTGATGACTTCTTTCTATGGAAAAATCTAAGAGATCCGTGGAAATGCACGCATTGGGAACCCTGAGTGCGTGCAAACCTGGTTTTCGGTGCGCAACTGCCCTTGGAGCGGCAGGTAAATAGCCTGCTAACACTGCTGCACGGAAAGACAATCGCTCTACGAATCGTCTGCACAGTAATCAAGCAAAATGGCCCAGGGCTGATTCTGATTCCAGTTGAATGCCGTTTGTCGCACTGGCGGTGCCCACGACACCGGGGAGGCACCCCTCCCCTAGGGGGCTTGAGTACCGGTGCTGCCTGGAGAGGCAGTAGCGGGGCAGTACGTGGACAGGCATGTCCCAAAATGGGACGCCCGATACCTAGTTCGACACATAACACGAGCACATTTCGTCTGAGAACTAAATGATCATTACAAATAGAGTTGATAATTTTGCTCAAGTCTAGAAAGCCAGGTGTCCTCAGTGGTCGATCCTATGGCACCGGAAAAGTTTTCCGACATCCCGACCACTCAAAGGTGGTGGCAAACAAAGCGTGTTCCACTGTACGTTGCGACTGCAGGTGATAAGTTTCGATACCTTTACTTTTTTAACCCTGTTTGACTCTATTTTGCACGGCGACATTAGCGTCACGATGATCAACAAGCCCTCCGGGAGGATCGGCACAACCTGGAAGCTACGTAAACGCAAAAAGTTGCGAAAATTGAATAACATGCAAAACTTATTCATTTACCATTCAGTCTGCTGTGTCCTTTTTGAGTCAAAGACAGCCTTTAGTGGCACAATACCAGTCTTTCAGACCGTTGTCTGGAGGATTCTTTGACTATGGTTTATGGGTTTCCTCTATTATGCCTTGGTGATTTGAAGAACATACACGCATTTCCTCCTGAAAGTTGGTGCACATGAGCTTGCGATTGGTAACCAGAAGGGCGCCAACCCCCTTTTGAATGACGGGACTGTAATTTGCAACCTGTGATTGATGGGTTCAGTTTTTTATTTTCAAAATCATCTTCATTGCTTTCCATTATCTGGAAGTGGCAACCTAGGACCCTATAGCGGTCTGGAGGGAGCCCGGGCCTTGAAGCACGTTGCTGTGCTATCACTTGCCGCTGCACGTTTGCAAGGAATTTCTTCGAAGCATTAAATATGTGCAAACTAGTTGCAACATTTCTCCGTATATGATGTATGAAGAAGCCTCTGTTGCAGGTCATCGTTGTTCACAAGCGCGGCATACCATGCAAACCATTGGGGTATGCCATGTACATGGCATAGCACCATACATATTATTCATAAATGTATGAAGAAGCCTCTCGTGGAAAACATCGTCAAGTTATTAGCGTGGCATATCTTGCAAACCCGAATGGTTTGCATTGTACAGTACTGGTGGATGCCATGTACATGCATAGCCCACCATGCAGACATGTATACATGTGGTAGAGCCCCTCATGGAGAACATCTACTCAATCCTGGTCATGGTGCTTGCAGCCGGCTTTGCTTATCTTTTCGCATGGCAGCGACACATGTGGACAAAGGATCCCACAGCAGCAGCCCAAGGGGACAGTCGAAAGGCTGTGGGCCACCCGGACGAGGTTCCGGAGATGTCGGCACGACAAGGCGTTGCTTACTCTGAGGAATCCCCGTCCAAGAAGATGGTGAGAGCAGCAGGGATGGAGCCGGGACAGGACACAGGTATGGTGGGATTCTCTGCCGTTTCAACACTAACAGTATAAGTTCGACTCATCAGAAACACTTTTGAAGAGTACGGTCACCGTTCTGTCGTAAATTTCGATTGTCACGGCGGGAATCGCACAACAATCGACATCATTCAAACGGTTATGCGTCACGACAGTTGTACAACGTACATGTAAGTCTGGTGTGCCTATGTGAGGGTTCTATGTGCGACTGGTGGACTTACTTGTGCGGTGTGGGGCCTGATCAGGTATCTTCCCCAACGCAAAAATAACAAAGAAGCTGGACGATATGGGCGTTCTTCCAGGAGGGGGCGATTGGAAACCACGTGTTTAATTGACACGTGTCACGTGTCTATTTGCAACTACCCCGACATGTCAGGGCGTCCTCCTCACGCCACGCACTGGTCGTTATCACCCGCTTGGAGACGCAGACATCGGTTGATACTTGGACAAGCATTAACACGTGTGCCATGCATTGGCATGCCCCCATGGATTGATGTATGTGCGCACATACCCTGCGCTGTGTGATCAACATACTCGGGTGTTTTGGTGCCCATGGTGTGTCAAAATAACTGGTTCCGAGCCGGACCTCTTTCCACGAATCGAGCTATGCACACGCGCGCGCACACATATGAACATTCGCTGGGGCCGCGGGTGTTTTGGTACGAGTGTTGCTTAGAAAAAAGTGTACACTTTTTTCTCCACATGCGGGTGTTTATCCCAGTGGTACCGGGGCAAACACCATGAACTGGAAAATTCAACGGCGTATGTCCCGTTGCTTCAAATATCTGGTACAACCGGTTTTGAGCCAGCCGGAAATCCATCCACTGTTTGAGCTATGCATGGACATGGACATGAACATGCGCAGATGCCTCGGGCCCATCAGCAGAGCTATTGATTGTGCACGTGGATCATGTGTGGCAGGGTCCCAGATCCTCTAGAGATCTCAGAAGGGGCCCATTGTCGGGCTGGGCAGCCCGACTAGGGTCAACTGTAACGGTAACAGAGCACTGCCTGCAGCTGGCCCAGTATGCATGCATATTGCAATTTTGGGCCAGCTAACAGCTAGTGGGCCAGTGGACCAGCTACAGCCAATTGGACCAGCTACAGCCAGTGCTCTATTACCATAATAACACTGAGCTGATAGTTAAGCTCAACGCCTAGCTAGGACACTACATTATTTAGCTTATAAGCTGTTTATTACCTGATCTATCATGAAGGGATTTTGGAGGAAATCCAGCAGCTGCCTTGGGTTGTATTGATATATGTAGGCCTGTGCCGAGGTGATTGATCAATCATTATTGTCAATCATCAATCATGATTGTTTCCAGGGTTCTCCGGATCTGCTGTATGCGGTTGCTATGGCAATCTTAAAACTGTAACGTGCATTTTGTTAACATGTTGGCATAGGGTTTTTAACATTAAAGCCTTCGAACTTTCTTCTCTGCATGCAAACTTCATGGGTGCATGCAAGGGTTATCATGATCATGTAGTGATTTGTCATGAACATGATCATGTAGTGATGTCATTAGTGATTTATCATGAACATGATCATGCAGTGATTTTTTCAGTCAATCGATTGGTTTTGAGAAAAGCAAATAGGTTTCTGTGCGAAAGCTCGGGTAAGGGATATGGCCGTGGCTCATGTGTTGATAATGGGTTTTGCATGGATATGTTGCATGGCGATTACCAGTGACTGGTCAATGAAGACAATACTGGACTGGTTCCAATGTAGCTATAGCTTTGTGCCGATTTTTGATCATATGATATCATGCATGTAAGCAAGCAGATACAAGCATCTCTGAGTGGCTCCTATAGCCTAACTATAGTTTAGCTGAAAGTCAACACCTAATGAGGTGTTTGAGCAGAATCAGCCTCCGGGGCTAGCCCCAGTTATTACAGAGTGCCTCGGTTTTAACATGCATGCACAACATGCACCATACGTACATATGTAGGTATGGTTAAAAGTCATGTGTATGTGGTGCATGTATATGCATTGTCGAAGTCAGCTATGACTAGTGGTCTGGAAGCTGCTTGAGGTTAAACCACGTGGACGTGCCGTTGGGAGCTGTGCTAGATCTAGAGCCAAGTCCAGGCCTGTACGTATACACTGGATTGGCCCATTGAACACGTGCCTTGTACACAAGGCACGTGTTCAATGGGCCAATCCACTGTGTGTAAACGTACGCATCCTATTGTTAACAACGCTGAACAAGTGTGTGGTGCATATATCAGGACCCAATTCGCAACGGATAGGAAATCTCGGGTTAAACGGATGAGAAATCTCGGGTAGCCTGGGAAGGACCTAAATGGCAACGGATAGGAAATCCCGGGTACCGTGGCAAGGATCCAATTTACAACGGATGGAAAATTTCAGGGAACCAATTGGCAACGGATAAGAAAGCTCGGGTGCCCTAGTGGGACCCAATGTTGGCAACGCATACTCCCAAGCCACAAGGGCACATACTTCCAAGATTGCACCCGTACACGGCACAACTTTAAATTTAAACTAAAACTTAAAAGCAAATTTACAGTCCCATATGGGACTATGCTTAGTATACCGGATGCAACCGTCTCACGCCCATAGATCATTGAATGCAACCGTCTCACGCCCATAGATCATTGAATGCAAGTGTATAGGAATCTGCAGTTACAGTAGCGCTGTATATGAAATGGGCCCTGTACAGTTGCATTTTGCACATATGGCTTGGAGACAGACTTCATTCTATATAAACTATGCAGACTTCATCAGTGTATATTTTCACCAGCTAGATAGTCAGATCTACAGCTACCTCTGGACTCTATTGCGAGCATTTGAATCCAAGTGGAAAGCTTTGCAACGCAGTGGCAGGCATATTTGTTAGATACTTCTACCCCAAGGACCTTCACGGCATATATGTGGGAAACCAGACATGGAGAGAAAGCAGAGCGAGCAACGCTCAACAAAAGCGAAAAAAGGTTGCTATAATCTAGCTTAAATACAAATGTTGCAACAGCTTGGACAGCAAAACACGTTTGCGCATGTGTCAGGACATATCATGTGGACATATGTGTGTGCACGTGCGTGTGTGTGTGTGTGGGGGGGGGGTCGAGGGGTGGATACACCGGGAACCAAACAATGCATGTGCACGCAGGTTATAACCGGGACCACGTGGCTCGGATTCAGGTAGCAGGGTAGCCAGGGCATTTTTAATTCATATCCCCCAAGGCCAGAAATCGTTTTACATGCAGATTTGTTGCGAGGGAGGTCTTCAGTGGATGAATGGATGTGGGTGGCGGCTGGTCCGTCCCTCCCATGAATAACAATTTGAGAACAAGAACATTCCAGCATCTATAGATCCAGCACTCGATCTTACATCGATACCATTCCTCACATATGTGAGACATTGACGAGTGTTTTATTTACAACTACAACTACCTGAATTGTTATTGCCATGCATGGCTCAGACACTTTAAAGTCACAATTTGCAGGCTACCTTAAACCATGTGCAGCATTGCAAGCTGAAGGTACCTCGGTATGTGGCTACGTAGCTCAACTGCTTGTTCAATATTTCTTTGAAATCAACTTCTTCCGCTGCCCCTAATGCTTTGCAACTCTAAGACTCCCATCACTACTGCAGCCTAGTGATGTACCCAATATGTGAATCGATTGCACCACTACTTGGCGGTCCTTGCGCAATGCAGTGCAGAAACGAATGCGGGCTGTTTTGGTGACAATCAGCTTATTCGGCTTGTAGTGCCTGAGTCGCATATCCAAACACGACTTTTTACGAAACGCTGTAGCTGCCCTTGTTTGAGGTAGCTGCCTGTCGTTGTTTGAAGGCCAAAGCCTGGCCCATCCCCCGCTTGATTCTATAGCTAGTTCGCGCAACAACTTCCAAGTACTTCACCCCTTCCAGGCTACATTGACTCAAGCTGGTCATACAAACTCAGGACAACCGTCGGAAGGCGCAGTGACGTCTCGGCCACAGCTTGTGCACACATTGTCTTTCCAGTTTGGTAAGGTGGACAAGGCAGACCCCATCATGTTCCCATGAAGCCAGGGCCTGGGCTTGCGCCAACAAATGAAATGAGGGGCACATTTTGCGTTACCATCTCATAAGCTACAGTCCCTTTCCAAAAACAGGGGTTGTGCATGGTCGTCTTAAAAGCATAAACCATTGCACCCTTCCAAAGCGCTAATAACATCTACATATCTGAATAAAAAAATCATAGCGAGGAGATGTATATACTTTGCCGGTTTGGTAGGCCGGCTTGACATGGTACTGCACCAGATCCAAGTCTGGCGTCTGTTGCCAGGCCTGATGGCCACCAGGTACCCAATCATGTCTGCTTCCCATGCTGTTCACTTGCACGTTTAGGCGCATGAACAATCCAAAACCCATTTTGAGGCAAAGTGGAGTACAACTAAACCATCTCTCCCACGCCATTAACGCCAAGTCCCGTTTAAAAATCAACATGGGGACGGCTAAACCAACGCGCCTCGCAAGAAATTTGCAAGGCCGAAACAACCAATGGGGATGGCCACCCCAATGTCACCATTATTTGGCCAGTGTGACAGAATTGTCCGAAAAACATCAAGAAACCTGATTGTATTTGGACAAACCCACAAAATTGCCAACCATCAATGAGTGGGTTTAGGTAACTCGCTGTCGTTACTGGAGTCTACCATGGGGACCTAGAAACACAACTCAAGGTATGCCACCACCTGGCCGGCCACCTAGCATCGGTGGGCATCCAAACTCAACCATGGAAGGTACCGATGGTGACCACGAAAGGAGCCTGAATCTGCTTGCAATATTGTTCATCTTTGATATCAGCAAGTCCATCCTATCCCCTTTCTTGTCCACCTCCTGCAACAATAGCCTCTTATCCCGCATCAGGGAGAGGCCTTTGACCAAAGACACTGGATTTGCAAGCTCATTGCGCAAATTGCAAATCCTTTTCTTTGAGGCTGCAAGTTCCATCTCCAACTCTGGCCGAGACAGTCCAATGAAACCAGTCAGGGTACATCAGAAGGAAAGACTCGTACCCAATTAGAACAGCAAAGCTGCTCAGCATGTGCTCAAAGCCACTCAAGGCTGCAAATCGGGTAAAGTGTATTCATCCCCACTTGAAGTCGTACATAAGCACACGCCGTAAATGAGCACACAATCACTCGAGCAGATTCACAAGGTCCCAGAAATGAGCATGTACAACTTTCCACATACAAAGCTATGATGTCTCAGATACAAGCACTGGCATGAACAAGAGCTTGAAGACAAATCCATGAGATTTAAATATGACTACCATCACAGACATTGTTCAAATACACGTCCAGGCGGTGCAAGACAAGAGCAATGGCAAGTACAGTAGGGAGAATACAAATACATGAGGACTCACCTCTTAGGCCTGTCTCCAAAGGAGGCATATCCAGCAAAACCGCAGTGATCCTCCGCAGATGTAAAGGATTTTCGTTAATCAGGGGATGTTCAACAACCCTCCGAAGTTCTGCGCGGCTCATTTCTCCAAAGGAAATAGTTGCAAGCAATTGCACAGTGATAAAGGCGTTGGCTTGAACTTGCGGGTCTAGAGATCCACCACAACAAAATGCCGTTACACGCGAAACACATGTACCGATCAGGGTAAACTGAAGCTCTAAGGGTGCATATAGGAAACAAGTACATATTTAGAAAATCATTAACATTTAATATATGTCTATATATATGGATGACGCCACAACCCTAGACAAATATTCGGGAAATAGTCTGTAGTTCACTCAGCGCACCCTGTCTCGCAGAACTCAAACACTTTTTGAATCTAAAGAAATCAACACTATATATCCTTCAAGTCAAGCATTACTCAACACCATGCCGACAATATATGTCACTCACATATTGCTTAGCACCCTACGAAGAATTTATGTCAGGTGACATTGGAGGTCACGTCCATGTGAAACACTTCACACACAAATGTGATTAACAGAGCCTGTTTTCACACTCTACAAATTGCCTGAAAGCAGAGCATAAGAGAATGGTTGAAATGGAAAGGTACAAGGCTGGCGAGCACTAGCTGCAACTGGCGTTCCAAGCAAAACCCAGTATAACTCTTGGATGTTACAACACATCACATGGTAGCACCCTGACCTTCACAACATTTTGAAAGTTTGACAGCAGAAAGTATGAAAAATATTGACTAAGCTGTGACCATCATCATTTGATGATTACAACCATGACATTGCAATCGTCTCACTTGCCACATTGTCTTGAAAGTCTAAGAGCAGAACTTTGAATGTTAGTGGCTAAGCCATGACCAGCACTCTTAGGTGTCCGACTCGGACATTGTAGCAGCATCGTCCTCACAATGCGTTTAACAATTTGTAAAGAACTTGAAACAAGCACTTGAGGCAAGAGAGCTTGAAACATGTCGCTGAGTTATGATCAGCTTTGTTTGCACTCAGAACCTTGAGATTCACTAGTTTGCCAACGTCTGATATTGTAAAAAGCCGGTACCAACCCATCAGGTACAAGCTCGACTGTATCTTACGGATGGTAATTTCAGATTCTACTATCAGACTCGCTCGTTCTGAGCTCGATAGAGCGGAAGTGGAGGTGACATGGTAGATTTCTCACCTTCAAATTGTACTTAGTCCACAATCACAACATCTGGTGACCTTGGATATGAATGGTAGGGGGACGTGGAGCTGAACAGAAAGAACGTGAAGATGAGACAATAGGATGCTCACCTTGGGACTGTAACCAGTCTGCAATGAGTGAAAATTTGTTGACCTCTGTGCTGACATGGAGGAATTGGCAATTCAGAAAATCATTGATTGAAGTCAGGGACAAAGCACGGATCTTTTCCGAGATGGGATTCAATTCTGTGCCCTCGCTCCTGAACAAACAGATCTCCAGATTCTCTGCGATGAACGTTCTGCACAGCCCCCGCTGGCAGTGCAGGGAGGGCACCTCCTCCGCCCTGCACACCAGCAAATTAATGTTACACTATATCTGTCTCGATGACTGCCCTGCAGGTAGATGCAACGGCCAGTCTTTGACACTTCCATGAGAGCGTGCACTAGAAACCTTTCTTAAAGTCTCTTCAAGGTTGCTGGATTGAAGGGGCGTTAACCAAGCCGCTTTCATGCATTCTTTAATATACTAATAAAGAATATAAGCTGCCACCACAAGTGCAATTCCCCCCCCCCCCCCCCCAAAAAAAAGTCAAAAAACAAGTGCAACCCCTGCAACAGGCCAATGGGAAAGAGTGACATCATGTGGATATGCTGTGCAATGTATGATAAACAGTTGTATGCCATTGTGAAGTCTGCTGATCCCCCTTCGGTATGTCCTGAGGTGAGAACTCTCATCTAGTTGGACACACATCTTCATAAGCGTTGTGTCATTACCATTCCCTTTCTCTACTGCTTCATACATAAACTCAGTGACGACAGGGAGGTTGAAAGCCATGTCTTGTGCATTCCACGTTTGTCTGCGCCAGGAAAATGACCATTGCCAAAGGATTTACACAGTGCAAGCAATTAAACAAACAAGGAATCTCCGGGTGTCACTAGTTGTTCTTGCTGTGCAGCTGGACTCATACAGTTGAAACACATTAATTTCAAGAGGAAACCTCCCAACTTGTAACGTGGTGCAAAGATGCGCGGCGTCAGGGCATACACGCTGAGATACTTCACAGCAACAGTACTTGTCAGAGTCTCCGCCATGTAAGTCCGGCAGAAAGATATGACATTAAGAAACTGAAAGCGGTCTGCTGCCTGTGCAATTGCCTTCAATTTCTCATCGTGCAGATCAATCTGCAGCCACAACAGGACAACCACGGTTAAAAGTGCACACCATGAAGACGTGCTCCCGTTGCATCCACGATAGTACAAAAACGCTACTCTTCCAGTCAATCCCCGAGAACACATGACATAGAAATATATCTTTGATGATTAACAAAATTTTGTGCAGTGCAAGCCATAACAATCAGGTTGCTCTTGCGGCGCTGCTTGTGTCAAGCTTACCGGACAGCCGTACCAAAAGCCTATCATACTTTCGAAGACCCAGGCTTCGACATCATGAAGAACAGCCTCGTTTTGTTGCGCTTCGGGGAAACCGCTTGCCCACATCGTGTCGAAATAAAGTGACATATGACGTAGATCATTTCTAGAACAGATTAGCCGACAACCATCGTCAAAGACTAAGGTCGTGCCCCATATCGCATCTGGTTGACGGTCTCCCATACTTGAGTGTTTTGCAGTTTTCGTGAGATTGCGACTCTTCAAATAGGTAGGACTCTTCAACTAGGTAACTCCACGACACGGGAAAGGCTTGAACTTTCTATCAAAAGAGTGAGATTTTGAACAATGGCTGGTCTGTGCAAGACGAGTTACAGAGAATTGTCCTCCTCCCGCCTCACAGAAAAACAACGCAGCGCAGTGCACACATGGGCAATGTCACATTGGCAATGCGGCAGCAAGAAGCCAGTGGCAGCCCCCGATTAACGGCCCCGATTAACACCGATCCGGTCATCCGACCGGCGACGAAAGGCTTTCCGGATTCGGGAACAAGTGTGCTGCACACTGTGTGCAGTGCACACTTCCGGAACACCTGTGTAGTCCATTGCGGTCATGTGGCCCATTTGTCCGCATGAAGCGGGTATTTGATTCCGGTTGTATCCATTGTTTAAAACAATTGTTAGTATCGTTTTACGAATCATTGCGTCATGAATCGTCACTTGTGATAGTGCACTTGAACCGCAGTGCCAAAGACCCTTTGTCTTGTTCAGACACTGTAATTCTAAACTAGAACCCCCGTACGAGAATTTTTCTCCCGTTGCGGGGAACGGGAAGGAAGAGTTGGAAGGAGTGTTTTTTTTTGTGGGGGGGGGGGGGATGACTGGGTTTACTAACGCTTTTCTCAGGATTTCCTACGGTTTTCTGTGACTGCCGACATGCCCAGTGCAGTGGAGTGGCCCGTGAACTGCCATTCAATAGATTGGCCTATGGACCCCAGGGGACCAGCTGGCCCCCACCTGCCCATACAGGGCAACCGGCTGGGCCCGCATGTACCGATACCCAGGAGACCAGCTGTCCCTCACCCGCCCATACAAGGGGACCGGCCGGGGCCCGCATGTACCCATACCCAGAGGACCAGCTGTCCCTCACCTGCCCATGCACGGGGCCCCGGGACCAGCTCGACCACCAAAATAGGTAATTGGCCCCTGGGCTGGAAGGTCTATAGGGTCTCACGCGTTCCCGCTGCATGTGGTCAGGGATCACACGCTCTGCCCTTCAAATCTCCCAAAGAATCCCAATTTATCCAAGATAGCCTAGGACCCTTCCAAGCTCACGTAAATTCGACTGTGTTTCAAGCGATACTCAATTGTCATGACCGCCGACCAGCTGCAGCTTACAAGCTTCCACAATTTCACTGAATTTCAAGAAGTTGCGGAATTTTATTGCTAAGCGACCAGCTGACCCTCCCGTGCCCATTAAGGTGGACCAGCTCGCCAACTTATGTTACGCCCAGCGTCAGAAAGCTATCTAGTAAATTCAAAGAATATGTAAATCGTTGATGCGGGTGACTAATATATGAACTGCGGACCCAATGGCCATCACGTGGCCCTGGAGAGGGACCCGGCCATCATTATCCCACGTCTCAAGGGATTACGACTTCACTAATGCTGATGACTACTGCTTGGAATGCCGACTTAGACTTGTACCGCAGGTGACTAAAACACATGTACTGCGGACTGCAGGGTCCTCAGGTGCCCATATACAGGGTCCAGGCCATCACCACGGTGCCCAGGGCAATGCCCTGCCAAAGGCAGCCGGCTTATATTTGTACCGCAGGTGACTAACACATGTACTGCAGACTGGATGGTCCTCACGTGCCCATGTACAGGGTCCAGTCCATCACCACGGTGCCCAGGGCAATGCCCTGCCAAGGACTGCCGACTTACAACCGTACCGCTGATGAGTAACACATGTACTGCAGACTGGATGGTCCTCAGGTGCCCATGTACAGGGTCCAGGCCATCACCACGGTGCCCAGGGCAATGCCCTGCCAAAGGCAGCCGGCTTATATTTGTACCACAGGTGACTAACACATGTACTGCAGACTGGATGGTCCTCACGTGCCCATGTACAGGGTCCAGGCCATCACCACGGTGCCCAGGGCAATGCCCTGCCAAAGGCGGGTGTCCTCTCCACACTTGCGCGCCTCGGGCCACAGCTCCATCACGCATACTGCCATCTGCGTGACAAGGGGGCAGTAACCCATGTCATGGGGATAGCAAGATGGGGGCGAGAGCCCCAGGTCATCGCATGTACCGAGGAGGGAGAGAAAAGGCTGTAACTAGGGGGAAGAGGATGGACGATCGCGAGGAGGAGTTGGGTGTAAAAGTCCTATCATGGAAGTCGGCAATGTCCCCGCAATGGCATTAAAAAGAGGGAATCGAGAGAGAGAGAGAGAGAGAGAGAGAGAGAGAGAGAGAGAGAGAGAGAGAGAGAGAGAGAGAGAGAGAGAGAGAGAGAGAGAGAGAGAGAGAGAGAGAGAGAAGGTGGGTGTGATGGCCTTGTACCATGAACTCACAAACAAAGGCTCTAATCCCCCCCATGGCGTTTGATTGAGGTAAAAGAAAGAAAGAAAGGGAAAAAAAAAGAGACAATGTCGGGTGGTATACCCCTTACCATGGACCTGACCAACAGGGGCTCCCATCCCCGTCATGGCCTGTAGCAAGGAATAACAGAAAAAGAGGTACTAGTTGCCACCAGCCAGTTCTTATATTCAGCCTTTTGCCTCCCCCCCCCTCCCTCCCTCCCTCCCTCCCTCCCTCCCTCCCTCCCTCCCTCCCTCCCTCCCTCCCTCCCTCCCTCCCTCCCCTCCCGCTCCCGCTCCCGCTCCCGCTCCCGCTCCCGCTCCCGCTCCCGCTCCCGCTCCCC
>KV908462.1:207517-217517 GCA_002005505.1 Botryococcus braunii
TGCAACCTGCTTCAAACATGTAAGCCAATATGGACGTGCAAGGGCTCCTCCAAACAGCCTCAAGCCTCCTCAAACCAGCAAGCCCTTCAAACACGCAAGCATGTTCAAAACACACAAGGCTATCCAAACACACGAGGCTCCTCAAACAGGCAAGGGTCTTCGAACAAGCAAAGACCTCCAAGTATACATGGCTCTTCCAACATACAAGGGTCTTCAAACATACAAGGGTCTTCAAACAAGCAAGGATATCCAAAGATACAAGCCTCATCAAACACGCGAGGCTCTTCTAACAGGCAAGGGTCTCCAAATTTGCCAGGCTCTTCCAGAGCCTCAACCCTCTTTCAAACCAGCCAATTAAGCCTGTTCGGGTATGCAAGCCCCCTGTAAAGCTTCGCATGCTCCAAGCGTCGTCAATATATCCTCATGATTCCAATTGAACATATGCCCCCTTTGAAGCTTCAAACCTCGCTATGAACATACAGAACGTCATCCAACGCATCAAATTCCGTACGAAAGTTCTAGTTCTCCTTCCCTCCCTGCCTGGTCCCCCCCCCTCTCTCTTTCTTCCCCCCCCCCCCCCCTCCCCCCTCCCCCCCCCCCCCCCCCCCTCTCTCTCTCTCTCTCTCTCTCTCTCTCTCTCTCTCTCTCTCTCTCTCTCTCTCTCTCTCTCTCTCTCTCTCTCTCTCTCTCTCTCTCTCTCTCTCTCTCTCTCTCTCTCTCTCTCTCTCTCTTCTCTCTCTCTCTCTCCTCTCTCTTTCTCCCCCCCCCCTTCCCCCCTCTCCCCCCCCCTCTCTCTAAGACTAGTTTTAAGAAAAAGAAAAGGTTTTACACAAAGCATTATAAAACAAAAAAATAAGCATAGAAAAAACAAGCCTGTTTGCACTTCAAGCCTCACTCAGACATACAAACCTTGTGCGAATGCTTCCAACGCCCGATCCTGATTTTGTCACATGAAGGATAAGGTTAAGGAGAGAGGAGGGGAACCTGGTCCCGCTTGTCATCCTCCTGCGACTCGAAATCCGGGAAGTACGGCTGAAGCAGGCAGTACAGTCCCGCTCCCACCGCAACCGCACCCGTGATGGACAGCGCCCCATGCTCGTACGCGTTGTGGAGCCACATCTCGATCATTGATAATGTCGCCATGACCCCGATGGCCAGCCCCAGCAGCAGAGACAGCAGTCCCGGTCCCGGCCGCCGGATGATCTGTTCCGGTCCCCCACAGGACATTGTGAGTCTCTCCCTTGCTGCAAGGGCTCCCGCTGCAAATTGTCATCTCACTCCCGCGCAGATTCCCGCGCAGGTCCCCCGCAAAGATTGCCGCATCAGTCCCCCACAGACCAGACCAGAAGGCGCCGCAGCAGTCCCCGCAAGGCCCCACCGACCCTTGTGCGTGTGTGTGTGTGTGTGCGCGCACGCGCGTGCGTGTGTGTGTATGTGTGTGTGTGTGTGTGTGTGTGTGTGTGTGTGTGTGTGTGTGTGTGTGTGTGCGTGCGTGCATGCGTGCGTGCGTGTGCTCGCGTGTGTGTGTTACTGCACGCTTCCATGCGTACGTGTAGCATTTATCAAATACTATTCCTATGCTTTGTAATATTCATGTGCTTCCCTCTAATCCGTCTTCATTTTTCAAACTTGCCGTTTTTATTTTGTCCCCTCTTCTGTCTGAGGGGGGGGGGAGGAGCAGGGAAGAGGAGGGGCAGGCGAAGGTGGGGCGGTACCGCGATGGCCCCGCCGATCCCTGTCGACAAGCCCGCCAACGTGGAGAGGAGGAGGGCATGCTGCTCCGCCTCGCTGAACACGGGCATCACCTCCGCAAGTGCGAGCGCCGCCCGTACCCTCACGCGCGGCCGTACTGCAAGCGAAAGCTTCGCCAGTACCCTCACGTGCGGCTGTACCGCAAATTTTGGCCTGCTGCCTGCACACCCACCCGTACGCTCCCGGAGTGAGCACCGCACGCGCTCGCGACAGGAAGACCTTGACAGGCCGAGGCAAAACTGACTCGCACCAAGAAGAATGCGAAGGGTCCAAAGCGAATGTGAGAAATCCAAGCAGAGACTGACGTGCCAGGACGATCCTGACGAGCCCCATCCCTCCCTCCCTCTGTCCCTCCCTCTCTCCCTCTCCCTCTCCCTCCCCCCCCCCCCCCTCTCTCTCTCTCTCTCTCTCTCTCTCTCTCACACACACACACACACACACACACACACACACACACACACACACACACACACACACACACACACACACACACACACACACGCACGCATGGACAGGCGCGCACTGGCAGATTCTAGCGTAAGCTTCTTGATCAAACAGAAGTTCACGATCGCCCCACTTAGACAAGTTTCCTGATCAAAGGCAAAGAAATCATTGCCCGGTTACGAAACACGACGGCAGGGGCACACCATGCCGGTAAAAGGTGAGCATTCTCAGGACTGTTCACACACCAACCCGCGTTCATCACCATTTATACATGAAACCAGACCATATGAGCAGACCTCATGCTGCAGGTGACGCGACCTTACGATGCGCTAGACCAGTGCATCGAGTCTGATTGGCAACTTTCTCAGAGCACCGCTGTGGACATGACCATGCCACCACAGTGAGTTGCCTGAATTGCGTAAAGAACAGATACTTCAGCATGGCGACATGCACATACTCCGGACCCCACAGAAGATCAGAACCAGCCATCACAGTGGCACCAGAACTGAAGTACCGAACGGAGAATACCGTATTTCAGTACTCACGCAATAGTAGAATCACACCAACGTGGGGAAGGAGGAAACCACCTTAAGGATTCTAGTCCTATACCTGAAAGCCCCACGGCCGTTATACCAGCCCTCTCCTTCGGGAAGAGCTGCCGAAACTCCGACCCCAACACATATCAAAAACCCTGGATAGCTGTGTGCGTGTTGACTTCCTGTAAACCCCAAACAGGCCTTGTAAAAGTGGCCCTCGATGGAAGAAGCTCCGGGATATCGATCTGCACCTGTCCAGGAAGTATATGCTAAGCCATATGATGTACTGCTATGTTTCTTCGAATTGCAACTTATCGGAAGGTAATTTCTGCATATCAGCGCCAGATCCAGGTTGAAAACGACCACAGCCTGTCCCAACTGATCAGCTAGCACCAGGAACTCTGCCCTCTTCCGACCCAACAGGATATGCAACGCATCAGTTTGAAGGCGATTTGCTGATTCTTGGCAACTGATGTGCTATGTTCAAGGTATATATGCAGATATTCAAGAAATTTGGCGTCAGGGACCTGCGAGGAAAAAGTGCGGTATAAGCCGGTACACTTTTCGTCGAAAGCGTACAGCAAAAGTGCACTCCAGCCGAAGGGCTCCCTCAACTTGAGGGCCTCAAGGCCCCCGGTACACCAGAAGGTACCTACAGGGCTCTCGCCCCCATTTTCCTTTTCCAAAGGTATCTAACTGAGCGCTGTTCACTCTGGTCGTTTGCATCTCATTTATGCCCACTGGGCTGGACAGATGTAACTTTCTTTCAAGTTACCCTAAACCCTTTCTTTCAAGTTACAAGATTGGGAAAAAATACCTGCCCAACTTGCCAACAACCCAAATGTCTCATGCTACAAGTCACATGTGGCGAGCAGCCAGCTGGGGACCCACAGCGGCAGCCAAGGATGAAACTGACCCCACGCATGACAAAATACCCCTCCACATCTTCTCGTGCAAAGACGGCCTGGTTCAAAAGGCCCTGGAGTGGGTGATCAACAACACTACGGATCAGCATGCAGCCCCTCAAAGGTTCCAAATGAGTTATGGCGTGCGGTTAGGATAGGCTCCACTCTTTATTCTAAATGGCTGAGACTGACATATTTCCCGTTTACCTTTAAATGAAAAGGCTTGGAAGGCCACGGGCAGTTGTTGACGTGCCAGCAAGTCAGCATAGCGGGTCTGCCTGTCTTGGGCAGGGTGGCGTGGCCACACCCGGCAAGGACTGCTGCAAGTCGGCGGCGGTGAGCAGTGACGCGCCCACGATGTCAATGTAACTTGGGTCGCGACTCTTCTCCCACACGAGGATTCCGGAAGCAGCAGCTCTGCAGAGGTGTGCACAGGACGGTGCTCCTGGCCGGGGACACGGGTGTGAAAGGCTGGTTCCCGGGTGCCGTGCTGACGAGCAAAGGTAAGGAACGCGTCATGGCCGTTGCGTAATGCCAGCCGACAATTGCCCGTATTGTCCCTGTAATGTCAATGCGAGTCCTAACCATTATCCCCCAGCAGGGTGATATGGGGGTGTAGGCCTCGGTTCCCGCCTCGGCTCCACCTCGGTTTCTTGGAAATCCCAGCTCCCTCAGAGCCGGGACAGATTCGGCGTATCCCCCTCCCAGCCCCGGCTAGCCATCAGCTAGCGGCTGAGTAACATACATTTATAATGGTTACAACTACATGGTTATAATTACATTAATTAATGCAATTATGTGTATATTATAGTATACATATAATTTCATTGACTAATGGTTATAACATAATTATGGATGCACCGCAGACCCTAGGGTTTACGGTGCATCCATAACCATTTAGGACTCGTATTGACGTTAGGCCTTACGACTCGTATTGACGTTACAATCTCCCCCTGAGGTGCAGTGAACAGGAGTTCCTTTCCTTTCCTCCGACCCCGTATAGGAAGGGATGCTGTTTTTTCTTTTCCTGATTTCAACTACTACTAACCAAAACTACGATCTTAAGGTCATCTTTCGTCAACCATCTTTAAGATCCATAAGGACAAAACGAAGACATGAAAATCTTTCTGCAACGACTGCTTACAGACCTGGCCATGGGTCACTCAACACCCTGCATCCGTTCCTGTGTACATCACAAAATTGCACAACACCATACTATAACCAGCAAAACGATTTAACTAAGCACGTCAGCAACCATGTTACGCCAAGGTAGAGGGAGGCACGATCGGCAAGCACACACAAGGGGATAAATTCTCTATACAGGGGTATCAAGCTTCATAAATGCCTCAATTAGGGTCCTTCATACAGGGGTATCAAGCCTTTACGTCTGTCGACCTAGGGCAAGCGAGATAGGCCTATCACGCTTGCCAGCTGGAAGTTCTGGCCTGTGGGCTGAAGGGGGAATGCTGTGATCACGTGCCATGACTCATGAGCTGCATCTCCAACTTCGGCGTTGTGTGCATGGGGGTTTCGGCGTGGGACTGCACTACGCATAGAGGCCTCAGTCGGAGGGCGACAAATACTGAGCGGTACCCCAGTAGCCAGACACTCTGGGGGTACCGTCGCCGCACGGTTGAGTGACGATGGGGCGATAGTTGCTGAGAGCGGTACCCTCAGTGCCCTGACACTACAGGGGTACGGTTCAGTATTCGTCACTGCACTGTTAAGTATTAGTGAGGCCACAATTAGTGTATGGTACACGAGTACTCTGACACTACTGCGGCCTTGCCATGGCCTGTGTGCTGCCACATGGCCTACCCCCCCCCCCCTCTCTCTCTCTCTCTCTCTCTCTCTCTCTCTCTCTCTCTCTCTCTCTCTCTCTCTCTCCTCTCTCTCTCTCTCTCTCTCTCTCTCTCTGTCTCTCTCCCTCCCTCCCTCCTCCCTCCCTCCCTCCCTGTTTATGTTGCGCACGAGGAGTTTTTCATCTGTTTTACTAAACTTCAAGTTTAATAGAACAGATGCAAAATGGTTGAACGCAGCCCTCATGAGCGGATTCCTCTCCGTGCGAGCTCAAGCGTCCCTCTGTGATAACAAAGACTGAAAGGAGGGAGGGGGCGGGGAGCTACAGGTACTTCTCATTGACTGGAACTAGCTACACGCCGGGACGTGTGCCGCATGCGGGCCCCAGGGGGGGGGGGGGGAAGTCTCATCGGGCACCCAGTGGGAGGGGGAGCTAATTCTCATCAGGCCACGAGAGAGGCTATTCCTCGTCGTCAGAAAATGCAGAGGCGGGCAAGGGCGGTGTGTGCGGGTCCCCCCGGGGGGGGCTACCTCTCATTGGGCCCTTGTGGGGGGCCTAGTTCTTGTCTTCGGAAAAAGCTGAGGCGGGGACTGGCGCCGCAAGCGGGCCCCTCCGGGCGAAAAATAATTCTCATCTCCGGGCCCCTCCGGGCGAAAACTAAAACTCAATTCGCAAGCGGGCCCCTCGCGGGGGTGGGCGGGGGGGGGGGGGGGGGGGGCTAGTTCTCATCCTCGGAAAAAGCAGAGGCGGGAAACGGGCAACGCGAGCGGAACCAATTCTCATCGGACGTCCCCCCGGGGGTTTGGGGAGGGGGGCTAATTCTCATCCTTGGAACACCCAGAGGCAGGGACGGCCGCCGCGAGCGGGCCCCCGGGCGGGAACTGATTTCCATCAGGCGCCTTCCCCCCGCGGGGGGCGGGGGGGGGGAGGGCAGGGGATGCTAATTCTCATCGACGGAAACCAGAGGCGGGACCGGGTGCCGCGCGCGGGCGGCGCCCGCCCACGGGAGGTTGATGCCGCTGGGCGGGCGCGCATAGTTGGTGCGGGCCCCCCCTATCCCCGTCAGCGACAGGTCGATCGGGGCTGACGGCGGATTTGCCGCCAAAATCTCCTCTATGCGCGCCCCCTTCAGCTCCTCAACCGTCCACAGCTCCTCCGCCACCGCCTTGAGGCCCTCCCTGTTTCGCTCCAGCAGCGTCTGCGTGGCCCCCCACCCCCCCCAAAACAAAGCTTGTTGCGTGCGCTCTCCCGACACAGAAACGTTTCCTTTTTTGCGCGCTCTCCCCACAAAGCTCGTGGCTCGCGTGCGTCCCCCACCCTCCCCCTCCCCAAAAACAAGGATTCCTTGCATGCTCCCCACAAAGCTCGTTGTGGACGCACTCCTGACACACATGTGTTCCCTTGTTTGAGTGCTCCCCACAAAGCTCGTGGTGTGCGTGACCCCCCCCCCCCAAATTGGTTTCTTGCTTGCGTGCTTCCCCACAAAGCTTACTGCTCCAAATTTAAAAAAAAAAAAAAAAAAAAAAAAAAAAAAAAAAAGAAAAAAGAAAAAAAAAAAAAAAAAACAAAAAACAAAAAAAAAAAAAAAACAGGGCTGGCTTACTCCGCACGAATCTCTCTGCATGCGAGCTCTCCCGAGCAGAAAGTTTCCTTTCTTGCATGCTTCCGACTGAGAATCAATGCTTGCATGCTCGGCTATAGTGAATGTGGGGGTGTGCTTGGATGCAAAGTAGGTGGGGAAGGGGGGTGGCTGTGTGGGGTTCGATGGAGAGGACATGGGAATGGGGGTGGCTGGGGACGGTTGGATGGAAAGGACATGGGGATGGGGGTGGCTGGGGAGGGTTGGATGGAAAGAACATGGGTTAGGACATGCTTCATTTCTTCTTATTTTCAATTACATGGGGATGGGGATGAGTCCATGGGTTTTGGTAACATGTGCTTGGCAATGGGGTTTGGCATTGTTCGGAACATGTGACCCCGAGTTTGGGGGTACGAGGCCGGCGGGGAGGGCGGGGGAAAGAACTGGGGCAATACCACAGTGTCTGCATAAGCCTGCCGCACGAGCTCCAGGGCTTTGCCCTTTATACGAGTCCATTTCTGGTCTGAGGGCTGGAACATTGCTCCGGGAATCTCCCGGCCGTACAGGTTGTCGTCAATGTTTGACACCGACACCTGCTCGAGTCCCGTTCATTAGCTTCTTCGAACTTGGAATCTTATTTGTTTCTTCCCCCCCCCCCTTTCTTCTTTGGTTCATTTTCCCCCCTTTTTACCCTTTTTCTGGGGGAGGGGATTCTTTCTTGGGTCTGGGTCTTCGTGTTTCTGTTGTTGTGTGAGACGCATTTTCAGGTGGGTGAGATATGTTTACTGTGAGTTCAAATAGTGCAAGTGATGACTGATCCGACAAGCAAGAAGCTCAGAGCCTATACGCTGACCGCACATCCCTGAGGCAGCATCTGCGCCTGAACGCCTGTACCGACCATTATACCAGTCTCCCCCCCCCTTCCCACACGCACGCACGCACACACACACACACACACACACACACACACACACACACACACACACACACACAAAAGAGAGAGAGAGAGAGAGAGAGAGAGAGAGAGAGAGAGAGAGAGAGAGAGAGAGAGAGAGAAGAGAGAGAGAGAGAGAGAGAGAGAGAGAGAGAGACCCTAAACAAGAGAAGCACACGCACAGAGAACCTTAAACACAGGGGTCGTGGGGAAGCAGGTACCCCGGGGGGGGGGGTAGCGAACGTACCGCATAGGCGCTGCCCCTGCTGACGAGGTTGGGTGCGGGAGCATACATGGTGATGCCCAGATCCGACATGCCGTAGCTGGTCACGATGTCGGTGGCCAGCTGGAGGCACTCCGCCATGTCCTTCTTGCTGTAGCTGGTGGGACCCTCTTCCAGCACCACCTGCCCCACCTCTTCCTGTGCTTAGCTCCTGCTGCCCCTCTTTCTCAACGACCGCTCTTTCGACGAGCCCTCTTTTTGACGGGCCTTCCGTTAACAGAAATTTCAACGGCCCCCTCTTTTCGACTGCCCTTGTTTTCGACGGCGCCCTCTTTTCGACGGCCCTTGTTTTAGACGGCCCCCTCTTTTTGACGGCCCTTGCTTGTGACGGCCCCCTCTTTTCGACGGCCCTTGCTTGTGACGGCCCCCTCTTTTCGACGGGCCTTGTTTTTGACGGCCCCCTCTTTTCGACGGGCCTTGTTTTTGACGGCCCCCTCTTTTTGACGGCCCCCTCTTTTCGACGGCCCCTCTTTTCGACAGCCCTTGTCTTCGACGGCCCCTCTTGTCAACGGCCCTCTTATCGACAGCCCTCTTTCTAACGGCCATCTTGTGTGTGTGTGTGTGTGTGTGTGTGTGTGTGTGTCTGCTTGCGTGCGTGTGTGTGTGTGTGTGTGTGTGTGTGTGTGTGTGTGTGTGTGTGTGTGTGTGTGTGTGTGTGTGTGTGTGTGTGTCTATGTCAAGGGCGCCACAACCAACCGGCGCTGTCGTCCCAGCAGCACGCACGATTGGCAGGGACAGGGGGGAAGTCGAATGCCGCCAAGGAGTCTGCCTGTTCCGAGTTACAGAGAAAGGGGAATTAAGAAAACGCACAAGGACGAATACAGAGTGAGAAAAGAGAGAAGGCTGGCAAGGGCAAAGGCCGGGGGGGGGGGAGGGGAGTCGGATACCACCACCAAGTCTGCCCGGTTTCAGGTCCTACGGAAGGGAAATAAAAGAAAAATGCAGGGGGAATAATCCCAAAAACTTCAAAAGTGTTAGGCCACTACCCCACAGACGTTTAGGCCCACGAGCGTGAACGGAGGAGGGAGGCTAAGGGCAAAAGGAGGGGGGGGGGGGACCTGCTCGGCGGCACGGCCCGCCACAATGACACGCAGGCGCGCCATCAAGCGAGCGCGGGTGCTCATCGTGTAGTCCTCGTCTGTCCCTCTCAGAAATATCGTTCTCGTCCAATCCCTGCTTCCCACACTTGACAGAGGTGAGGACAGGAAGGGGGGGAGAAGGAGCAAGAAAAGACGAGGCTAGGGCGAGTTAACGCGGGTTAGGGGTGGTAGGGGAGTTAGGGCGAGATAGGGGAGTGAGGGGAAGTTAGGACGGTTTACAGGGGCTAGGGGCTGTTAGGGTTAATTAGGGGTAGTATTTGAGTAAGGGCAATTACGAGGGTTAGGGGGAGTTAGGGTTAATTAGGGGTAGTAAGGGGGAGTAGGGGCAATTTACGAGGGTAGGGGGAGTTAGGGTTACCCCTAGTTAACCCTAGGGGGAGTTAGGGCGAGGTCGGGGGAATTACGGAGAATTATGTGGAGTTGAGGGAGCTAGGGCGACTCAATGGGAGTTGGGAGAGTAAGGGTGAGTCAGAGGAGCATTGGATTTAGCCCGAGTTAAGGGGTTAAGGGGGGCTGCAGCAATTGAGGCTGGATGGCCACTAGGTGGGAGTAGCAGTGGGGTGGGTTTGGGGGGTTAAAAGGCCACAGCAACCGTCCAGATTTGGGTTACAGTAGGAGTGGGGTTAGGGTTGGACAAAGATTTTAACCGGTTGGAGCAGCGAGGGG
>KV908462.1:220017-222517 GCA_002005505.1 Botryococcus braunii
CCATTAGTAGCCAGATTTCGGCCGACCTGTCATGCAACACAACAAATTCCAATAAAATCTGCGTGATTCGGACGTGACAGTGTCACTGCTGCGCTTCAGGAACTTTTCAACGAGGGACCTCGCTTTTCGGGGACCTTTACTTGATGGGTGGATGCCTGGGCTGGCGGGAAATGAATTGGCATGGGGAAGATACACGGGAAGGCCGGGAGAAAACACTGGGGTGGGTGGATGTATGGGGTTGCACGACATGAAACTGGGGTTTGGACGACATACGAGGCAAGAAGGAAGTGAAAGGAAAGAGGAAAAAACCAGGATGTGGGTGGATGAATGGGCAGGCAGGAAGTAAGACCGGCGGAATATATTATCACGGAAGCCAGGAGTTGAAACAATGAAATGAAACCAGGAGGGTAAAAACTTAAAAAAGGGGGGGGGGATCAGAGGATGTGGGGGGATGAATGGGCAGGCAGGAAGTAAGACCTGGGGAGTACATTAATAAGGAAGCTACGAAATGAAACCAGGAGGGCATAAATAAAGTGGGAAGCGAACAAGAGCGAGGCACCAACCGTAGCCCGCGCGGATTGTTCCCAAGGCGTCGATCTCATCAACAAAAATGATGCAAGGCTCATCTTGGACGCGGGCCCTCTTGAACAGGTCTCGAACCCTGGCTGCCCCCACCCCCACAATGGCCTCCACAAACTCGCTCCCGCTCATCTGCAGCCCCCTTACTAAGCAAGTCACCAGCCGGCCTTACTAAGCAAGTCAGCAGCCGGCCTTACTAAGCAACTCGGCCGCCGCCCTTACTCTTACTAAGCCAGTCGGCTGCCACCGTTAGTAAGCAACTGAGCAGCCAGCATTACTACACAAGTCAGCCACCAACCTTAATGGCCAGCTCAACTGCCGGCCTTACTAAGCAACTCAATTGCTAGCCTTACTAAGCAAGTCAGCTGCCAGCCTTCACCAACCGTTCCCTCTCTGCCTGCCCCGCCCACCCCCACCCCCCGGGCCGGGGGGCAAAAGATCACGTGATTCCGCCACATCAGCATGCTTGCAAGCAAGAACATGACATGTGTGTGTGTGTGTGTGTGTGTGTGTGTGTGTGTGTGTGTGTGTGTGTGTGCGTGCGTGCGTGCGTGCATGTGTGCGTGTGTGCGTGTGCGTGTGTGTGTGTGTGTGTGTGTGTGTGTGTGTGTGTGTGTGTGATTGATGTGAACATATCTGAGGAAATCGTTCTACCCCCCGCCCCCCTTTCTCCCTCCCTCCCTCCTCACCCCTCCCTCCCTCTCTGCCCCTTCACCCCCACCTGCGCACCCCACGCGCGCTCGCGCACACACTCACACACTCACACACACACACACACACACACACACACACACACACACACACACACACACACACACACACACACACACATGCACGCACAGGCACAAGCACACGATGAGATTGAGGGATAAGGAGTAAGAGGGCACCTGGTAGAAAGGAACCCCAGCCTCCCCAGCGATGGCTTTGGCAATAAGAGTTTTGCCAACCCCCGGGTCCCCCTCCAGCAGGATACCCTTCGGGGACTTGGCTCCCAGCCGCCCATACATGACGGGGTTCTTCAAAAACTGCAGACGTCCAGGCCCCGCTCAGCTTTCTTCCCACTCTCTATTGGCCTCGGAAAACTCACGAGCCCCTGACGCACGCATGCACATGTTGCCAAGCGCACGCGCGCGCACACACACACACACACACACACACACACACACACACACACACACACACACACACACACACACACAGAGAGAGAGAGAGAGAGAGAGAGGAGAGAGAGAGAGAGGGGGGGGGAGAAGCGTGCGGATAGAGACTGTGTCGAGGGGATCGACGACCCATCCCGGCCACCAGATGCCGGGCTAATTTAGGGTTTCACAAGGATCAGGTATGAATACCCTAAACAAATACAGGAGGCTGACACTGCGCCACCATGCACATATCATACTGTACACGAATCACACCGGCACGATTCATACTGTACCGTATGAAATCGGCACATATCATTCATGTATCATGCCGGCGTAGGAATGTGAAGGGGACACCTTCTCAGCAACAGCTTGGGGCCCAACATCCTATCAGGCATCTGCCGAAGAAGTGCTGCCCATATTTCCCAACAATTTGTGTAGCTGACCAATCTGCCAACCATTATTGTAAATGGCCAAGTTGCCAGCAATTTTTGTAGCTAACCAATTTTCCAACAATTTTTGAAAGCTGACCAAATTTGCCAACAATTTCTGTAGCTGACGAACCTGCCAACAATTTGTATGGCTGACAAAGACAACACGACGTCATGATGGGAAATGTGTGACATTCAAATAGTCATTGGACTGCACCAAGAGAGGGTGATGGGCAGGGCGACAGAAAAGGGTGGGGGAAAGGGACGAGGGGGGACTGTATAGGAGAGAGACTGGAGGGGTGCAGGAGAATGGGACCCATTTGTTGATCCCCAGTATTGATGAAGCGAAAACCA
>KV908462.1:230017-235017 GCA_002005505.1 Botryococcus braunii
TGGCAACGGACAGAAGACACGAAGGTGGCTAAGAAAACTTTGAGCTGTAAGTTGGACTTGATGTCCGTGAAATGGAGTGAGGATTTTGTGTTCTACAGGAACTTCAGTGCAATTTTAGCCCACGGCAACAGATCAAGGATCTCCTGAAAACAAGTGTGACGCGAGGGACGTGGGTTCACACACCAGCTCCTGTCGAGTATTGTGCCATCCATAAGAACGCACGCGGCATCCATCGCAGTGACCTGTAGAGGGCCAGACGTTCAGGATGGAAAACTATCACATATCCTGACACTGAGGCATGCAGGGCTGCGCACCTAACGGATTATGGAAACTGCGAAGTCTTATCTTTGGAACACATCCATCGCTTGCAATGCATATCTGCATTGTAGCAACATGTCCACTCATACATACGCTTTGTTCAATGCACGATCCATCAACGCTGTGTGCAAAGATGTACTGCAACGATGTTGTTGCAGGAGATTACAAGGAAAGAAAACTTTAAATCCGCACCCCGAAAAATTTTAAATTGTTAATATTATTGTCACTATCAATACCAGTTCGGCTTTCAAGGAACTACGACGCTATGGCTATCAAAATTAACCACGGCGGCACCCTCGCAGCATCGGTACGGGTTTCGGGATCAGGTGTCCGCGGACTCCGCAGCGCGCACGTGGAAGACGATAAGGCAATTGATCGATCCTTTTGACGGTGACCGTCATTACGGTTGCTTCAAGATCTATCTCAAGCCGGCTGCAGCCCGGCTAGAAGACCTTGTACTACACTGCAAAACATCGAAAAGCTTAAGAGAGTAGTTGACAAGAGTATAGTATCTTTTTCGCGACTTTCTTCCGACCTTGTCCTCCTAGCGCGCTCACGTCGCCCCTGAGCCGGTGTTAGGAAGAACTGATCAGGGTGGCATACAGGGCCGCCCTGGTGTTGCACCGGACAGGAGCGCGCCATGAATCCTTACTCTGGAACAAGTACCCTTGCGACTGTATGTCACTGCTTTTTCCTGGTTCAACAATACCAAGCCGACAAATAGTGCCTTGTCGTCGCCATTTGTAGCAGGATCAAGAGGGCAACTTGTTATGCATATTAAACCTTTTAGTTATGGTAGGTATGGGAGAAAGCAAATAAAAACATGAGCAACGCATTTGGCAGTATGCTGCTGTGGTTTGTGGTGAGCGGTTTCAGTGAGCTTCTGGAACCCAAAGCAGTGCCTAGAAGAAATCTCAAATGGGTAATGTCCGAGGTTTAGAAGTCCTTGAAGACCATTTGCTGGGATTTGGCAGGTGCTGCGTGTTTCTGCTGTCAGTCTGGGGGTCATATATGGCTCTTGGAAACTATCGTCCTTGCAGGTAAACCTGATGCAGGCGTGAAAACTGCATTGCTTGTATCAATGTTCTTGACATACATCAGCGTGTGTCAACTGACGGGGACACTGCTGCGAGTGCGATATCTCAACCATGGGTGGCATCGATATTCTTGTTGTGTATCTACTCATCTGATGAAACCACATCACCATTTGTGTTTCCTGAGAGATGTTATGTAAGTGCGTCGTTGGCACACGAGATCCATCTGTGGGACTTTGGCACACAAGTCACAGCGTGATTGACTCGTGACACATAGCCCCTCCCCCCTCCCCACACGCCCCACCCCCCCCCCCCCTTTGTGATTTCCATGTTGTTCTTGCATTCACAGAGACTAACCTGTGGAAATGTCCATTTAATCCACAGCATGGATGGCTTACAACACATGGCTCAAACCCCCTCTGCTTTTCCCATGCTCTTCCAGGTTGACTTCGCAATCACGTGCATCCACACGAGACTAACCTATGGAAATACTTCACACAAGCCACCGCGGTGTTGGCTTGTCACACCCCCCTTCCCCACAGTGCATCCCATGTACATGATACATGTTTTTAATACATGATTGTCACAGGGGATTTGCTTGTGGGATTGTTTTGCACAAGCCGCAGTGTGATTGGTTTCCACACAACCCTGTCCCCCTGTGCTGTCCGTATTGATCTTTTATAGTAATCTTCAATAGGCAGGGAACAAGGCTAGTGCCTGCAAGTTACTTTTTGGGGGAGTGGAAAAGTATGCAGGTATGTGGTGGAGCCATGCCCAACGTTTCTGTGTGCCTCGAATGTGTGAAATGCTTCTTAGGAGAAGCGCTGTGTGTTCTGTGCCTAGCAGCTGGCACAACCCCCCCGCGGGGGGGGGGGGGGCACGAGGGCTGTGTGTGTGAAATGCATCGGAGGGCTGCGAAATGTGAAATATAAAAATGAGGGGGCTGCGAAATGTGAAATGCAAATGAGGGCTGCAAAATGTGAAATGAAAATGAGGGCTGTGTGTGAAATGCAAATGAGGGCTGTGTGTGAAATTCAAATGAGGGCTGCAAAGTGTGATATGCAAATGAGGGGCTGTGAAAATGTGGAATGGAAATGAGGGGCTGTGTCTGTGAAACGCAGAGCAAAGCCGCCAAGGCTGCTGCCAAGGCGGAGAAGGCCCACCACTGACCAGGATCTGCTGCGATGTCCAGCAAATGTGCTGCGATGTGATTCAGATTTGCTGCGATGCAGAGTAAATTTGCTGCGATGCGGAGCAAATTTGCTGCAAGCCTGAGCAAATTCGCTGCGATGTGAAGCGAAATTGCTGGAATGCACAGAGCAAATTTGATGCGATGCGGAGCGGATTTACTGCGATGCGAAGCAGATTTGCTGCAGCAATGCGGTGCAAATTTGCTGCGATGAGGAGCAAATGTGCTGACATGTGGAGCAAATGGCCTTCGATGTGAAGCAGGTTGGCTGCCAAGGCACAGACAGGCCGTCTTCGACAGGATCACGCGACAGAGTGATCCCAAATTTGCTGCAATGTGTAGCAAATTTGATGCCGAGGCAGAAAAGCTCCCTCAGGTTCCTTGTCGCAGGCTTGAAGTCAGCGCTCTAAAATTTGAAGTGCATCCTGTACTCCTTGTACTGCACTTGCAAGCATAAATCAATCCGCAAGGAGGCTAGACTTCGGAGGTTCTTTGCCCGGGCCTGAAGATGGCAGGCACTTCCAGGAAGCATAATCTCGTCTCCGCGTGTGCCGTGCATGCACACTTTCACTTTTTCTCAGCACACCATGTATGGTTCTTGCCATGGGCTTAAGAAAGCTAGCCAGTCGATTTCCGTGAAGGTACACACCATCGTTTCATGCGCGCTGAACTTCTTCAGTGGGCTTCTTCCAGTGGGGCTGTGTACATTAGCCAATTGACTTCCGTCGTAAGAAAGAAAGAAGGGAGGGATTACAGGGCGTGACTGGTTAGGACTGATGGTACTGGTGCGTGTCAAAATCTCCCCGAGCCCTGCACCCCAGTCCTGCGAGGCGGGGCACATCGCCTCCCTAAGCCCTGGACCCCTAGCATAAGATAGAAGATGTGTCGCATCTGCCCGGCAAATTGCAAGGCGTTACAGCAGATGCAGAGGAGCTTCGGCGCGGACTCCCACAGAATCAAAGGAAAGGAAAGGAACGAGGTTTTCCGGGGAAGAATAATGCAACGTGCAATGCAATACATAATGGAAAGCAAGGATTAGGATTAGGAGTAGGGTGGGGGGGAGTGTACACTCAACATATCGTAGCTACTATACCTATAGGTAGGGATGCAGCTCATCAAACAAGATAGAGAGTGTGTAGTGGAAGGACCACGGCCGTGGGTGCTTGTGCATTGCAGTACAGAACAGGCCTGTGAGGCTCCTGTACAGGAGCCCCACAGTAGAAGTACACGTATGTGCAATGTATAATGCCTACTCGCGCCGCAGTTACCGCAGGGGTGCATCCGAACATGGATGCATATATGCATATGGTTGTTCATCCTGTGAGTAAGAAATGCTTGTACCAGGT
The DNA here is from genome assembly GCA_002005505.1 of Botryococcus braunii. Lineage (NCBI taxonomy): Eukaryota > Viridiplantae > Chlorophyta > Trebouxiophyceae > Botryococcus > Botryococcus braunii. The sequence continues at coordinate 233,905 of KV908462.1, forward strand.
GCGGCATGAGCGCTTGTTAGGGTGAGGAGGCATGTCTTTTGCTCAGTCTCGTTCTGTTGTGTCATGAGAGGACTTGCAGACGTGGCTAACGAATGTGAGGGGAGATGCCGTAGTTGTTTGATTTGGAGTTCCAGAAGGTTGTACAGAAGCGTCTCTTCTTTCACAAGATAACCAATTGCAGAAATGCGCGTCCTGCAGCTGTACAGTGTGTTCTTCATGTCTGCTGGGGTCGAGCCAACGTATCGGGTGACGATGACTGACATTGTAATAAGCGCTCTCTGGCGGGCCTGCACTTGCTCGCTGGCACACGCGCGCGGGCGTGCAACACACATACACTCACATGCGCGCGGGCGTGCAACACACACACACACACACACACACACACACACACACACACACACACACACACACACACACACACACACACACACACACACACACACGCGCGCGCGAAATCAAGGAATAAGGGTTTATTAAAAGATTTAGGAATATGTCTCGATTTAGTCAGCGCAGCCGCGGAGATATATCATCTACTTAATGTCCTACCCTACACGAGCCATGACGTGAACCGAGAGCCTACGCTGAGAGTTTCCAGGCTGTCTTGTATCTCCTTAATGCAAGATAGAATAGCATTCATAAAAGCTTGGGCTGTGATGCACCCCACGCATCTCAGCTTCTATTGGATAGGTACCTTGCTTTCCTTCCGGATTGTCCCTTCCTTTATCCCTTCCTCCTGCCTGCATTATCCCTTTTTGTATCAGGGTTGCAGGCCGGGTGCCAGTGCATTTACTTGCTCAACTGAGCAAGTAAATGCGCTCTAGAGATCTATTGCCTTGTGCGCTCGCATCTTACAGGATGGTCAGCTTTCTCATTACTTGCCTTGCTCCTGCAAGGCCTGCATCAGGAAATGCAAGGTATGAAGAATGTCTTCACCCTTGTCCGCACAATGCAAGGTATGAAGAATGTCTTCACCCTTGTGCGCACAATGCAAGGTATGAAGAATGTCTTGACCTTGTGCGCACACTTCATGTGGTATGTAGGTACAACAATTGTTTGGGGGTGGGGGGGGGGGGGTTGGACTGAAACGCGCGCGCGCACACACACACACACACA